>PVKU01007366.1:0-88659 GCA_004027475.1 Anoura caudifer
CTTTAACAGGATCCTAATTAACAAAACAAACAAACAAGCATAATATAACCAAAGAAACTGAAATTGAGAACAAGAGAGGAGAGGGATAGGAATATCCAGGGAAAAGGGGAAGGGTTTAGAACAACAAGTATGAAAGACACATGGACAAAAGCTAGGGGTAGGGTGGAAATGGGAGGGAGCTGGGGGGGGCTGGGGCGGTGGGCTGGGATGGGAGTAGAAGACAGAAAACTGTATAAGAACAACAATTAAAATAAAATTTTAAAAAAGAGAGAGATTTATCTCCCAACAGAATGTTTCCCATCTTATGCTAAGCCTCAGGGCAAAGCGAAATGATCAATCTTTGAATGGATGATTTATTTCCAGTAATGAAATCAGACTGTTATCAAAATTCTAGCTTTTACTGGCAATTAAGAAGGTAGTTAAAACATGTAAGCAAGCCTAGGCTTGTGTGGGATTCCATACTCTACCCACTAACATTCACTTTGTAAAAACTGGGTTTTTCTTCATCTGGGTAAAACTGGGTAATCTTCATCTGATTAACCATGAACTTTCCAGTTCCAAAATTGGAACAGAAAGTGGTTTTTCTGTCTCTTCAGCAGTGCTTTTTGCTGCCAACATGGGTTCAACAGGTATAAAAAAAAGCAAGAGTAAGTTTGAATGCTAAGTCCCAACCATCCTTAGACTCAGTCCCATAGGAAAGAGTTCTAGTTCACAAAGAATCCAAAAGTATGGCTCCCACCAGCACAGTTGGATATGGGGCGTGCTGACCACAGGGGAGTAGTGAGCACTGCACAGGTCCCTGGGTCTGTTCACCCACTTAGGGGACGACCAGCAATTTCACCAGCAAAATTGGATCCAGAATTAGATCCTGCCCTATTGCCTCAGGTTGCCCAGGAGAGCAGCATGGGTTCCCTTTTGTGGGGAGACAGGGTCAACTCCCTGCACTGATGATTCACAGGTGGCTGCACACTGTACACACTGTTCTGTACCTAGCTCTTTTTCACTGAATAATATACTCTAAGGCTCTTTCTAAACTACTACATAAAGATACCATTCTTTTGTATGTATCATATGGATTTACTATAATTTATTTAGCAGTCTTCCATTTATGTTATATCCCATATGTTGCAAAATCAAATGCTGCAATAAATAGCCTCTGCATGTATCACTTCACGCATGCATGAGTAAACTTGTAGAAGAAATTTCTAGAAATGGAATTTCTAAAACTCAGGGCATATACATTTATAATTTTGAAAGACTGACAAATTGCCTACCACGGAGATTAGACATTAATATTCTCACTAGTCAAACACAGAGCAGTATTTTATTAAACTTTTGGATGTAAAATGACATCTCAGTGTTGTTTTAATTTACATTTATCTTGTTTAATGAGGCTGAGTATCTTTAACATTTAAGAGCCATTTACATTTCTTCCAGGGATAGTCTATTCCTATCTTTAATCCATTTCTGTGTTGTATAAGTTCTCTTTTCCTCAGACATTTATAGGTTCTGTTTATCTGTTAGAGAGTATAACCTTTTGTCTGTAATATAAATTGCAAACATTTCTCCATTTCACCATTTGTATTTTTACTTTTCTGTAGTGCTTTTTTTGCCATGCAGAAGTTGTCCCAATGTCATTTATTGAACAATGTAGTTTCAATTTTTCCCATTTACTTGAGATGCCACTTTTATCACATAACAAAGCTCCATGTATTGGAGCATACATGGACTTTCTGTCCGGTTCCATTTATCTGTCTATCTACTCCAGGGAGGATCAATTCTTTGTACATGAAGGGGATTGAAGTATGCTACCCCAAAACATGTCACTTTGGTATAAGGATTGTCCTGAGTGGAAAGCAATTAGCTCCTCTGTCCTCCCCCTTTCTCTCTAAAAGCAAGATATTAATTTCCATTTGTAAAGGTGTGTCTCTCTCTCCTGTACCAGGAACAGGAAGACAACTCAATCACTGGAGACAACTCATCAATGAAGAAGGCACCAGACTTCTGGCCAAGATGGAGGCATAGGTAGACACACTGTGCCTCCTTGTTCAACCAAAAGAAGGACAGCAACAAACTTAAAAACAAAAAACAACCAGAACTGACAGAAAATCAAATTGTATGGAAGTCTGACAACCAAGGAGTTAAAAAAGAAATATTTAACCACACCAGTAGGAGGCGCAGAGAGGGTCAGCTGGACAGAGAGGGCTCACAGCAAGGCAGCAGTCTGATGGACCAGGTGAGGCGGTGGCTAGCAGACCAGGTGAGGTGGCAACTGGTGGAGCAGGTGGTCCCACATTTGCATGCAGATAAACTGGGAGGAATAACTGGGAAGCGAGACAGACTGCACAACCCAGGGTTCCAGTGTGGGGAAATAAAGCCTCAAACCTCTGACTGAAAACACCTGTGAGGGTTGAGACAACAGGTGAAACTTCCAGCCTCACAGGAGAGTTCACTGGAGAGAACCAAGGGTCCTAGAATGTACACAAACCCACCCACCTGGGAATCAGCACCAGAAGGGCCCAATTTGCTTGTAGGTAGAGGAGGAAGTGACTGAAAGCAGACAGAGAGCTGAACAAGAGGCATTGTTCCCTCTCGGACCCTTCCCCCACATACAGCGCCACGACACGCAACATGGGTTGCCCTGCTCAGGCTAATACCTAAGGCTCCACCCCGTACAAGGTAGCAGGTGTGCTGAAACCAAAGGGAAAAAAAATGGTCCAGATGAAAGAACAGATCAAAGCTCCAGAAAAAAAAACAACTAAGTGACAAAGAGATAGCCAACTTATCAGATGCACAGTTCAAAACACTGGTAATCAGAATGCTCACAGAATTGATTAAGTATGGTTGTAAAATAGAGGAAAAATGAAGGTTATGAAAAGTGAAATAAAGGAAAATGTAGAGGGAACCAACAGTGATGGGAAGGAAACTGGGACTCAAATCAACGGTTTGGTCCAGAAGGAAGAAATAAACATTCAAACAGAACAGAATGAAGAAACAAGATTTAAAAAAAAAAGAGAGAGAGAGAGAGAGAGAGGAGAGGCTTAGAAACCTCCAGGATATCTTTAAGCATTCCAATATCCAAATCATAGGGGTGCCAGAAGGAGAAGAGGAAGGGCAAGAAATTGAAAACTTATTGGAAGACATGATGAAGGAGAACTCCCCCAATCTGGCAAAGGAAATAGACTTCCAGGAAGTCCAGGAAGCTCAGAGAGTCCCAAAGAAGATGGACTCAAGGAGGAACACACCAAGGCACATAATAATTCCATTAGGCAAGATTAAAATGAAGGAGAGAATCCTAGAAGCAGCAAGAGAAAAGGAGACAGTCACCTACAAAGGAGTTCCCATCAGACTGTCAGCTGATGTCTCAAAAGAGACCTGGCAGGCAAGAAGGGGCTGGAAAGAAGTATTCCAAGTCATGAAAGACAAGGACCTACATCCAAGATTGCTCTATCCAGCAAAGCTATCATTTAGAATGAAAGGGCAGATGAAGTGCTTCCCAGATAAGGTCAAGTTAAAGGAGTTCATCATCACCAAGCCCTTACTACATGAAATGTTAAAGGGACTTATCTAAGAAAAAGAAGGTAAAAAATATGAACAGTAAAATGACAACAAACTCACAACTATCAACAACCGAACCTAAAACAAAAACAAAAACAGGCTAAGCAAACAATTAGAACAGGAACAGAATCACAGAAATGGAGATCACGTGGAGGGTTATCAGTGGGTGAGGGGGGAGGGGGAGAAAAGGGGAAAAGTTACAAGAGATAAGTAACGTAAATGGTAGGTAGCAAATAGGGGGAGGTTGAGAATAGTATAGGAAATGTAGAAGCCAAAGAACTTATACATATGACCCACGGACATGAACTAAAGGGGGAGAATGCAGGTGGCAGGGTGTATACAGGATGGAAGGGAATAAAGGGGAGGAAATGGGACAACTGTAATAGCATAATCAAAAATATATATTAAAAAATGAAGAAGGCACCAACTTGAGTCTGTATAACAAATTGTTTTTTAAATATTTTATTTATTTTTAGAGAAAGGGGGAAGAAGGGAGAAAGAGAGGAAGAGAAACATCAATGTGCAAGAGGAATATTGATTGTTTGCCTCTCACATTCCCCCCACTGGGGACCTGGCCTGCAACCCAGGCATGCGCCCTGACTGGGAATCAAATCAGCAATTTTTTGGTCTGCCGACAGACAGCACTCAGTCCACTGAGCCACAACAGCCAGGGCTGTGTAACAAATTTTACTAAATAATTCTTTTGTTAGTTTCCCCTATATATTTACCTTCCCACAATTTACTCTGCTTCCTTTGTCTAGTTATTTCACAATTTATTACTCTTTGTTAAAATGGGATACGAGCCCCCCACATCTAACCATTTCTTTGGGTTTTCACTTCTTTCTTGTGAAGCCCCTATATGTGTATCATATGAACTGTTTCTTTTGTTAATCTCTCTTTTGTTAGCCTGGGGGCCCCAGTCACAGAACCTAAGAAGTTAGAGAAAAAGATCCTTTCCCTTCCCTATAATCTCTGTAATGGAGAGTCTCATATCCACCCCAGAGAATAGCCTTAGGAATTAAATAAATGTGGAATGTTTGGCCCATAGAAGAATTCAGTAAACTTCAGCAATGGTGATAGAGGGAAATACTGCTACTTCACTCCTATGCAAAGAAATGCAGATACCAAGAGGGTTCACAGATAGTGATCGTTAAAGATTAGCCTTTCCATTATAGCTGAACTAAAGACTCCTTTACACATGGAAATTATATTGTCAATGATTTTGATAGTAGGTTTGAGACAATTGTAGTAAATTTTTTCACAAATTCAGTTTGAAAGGGAATCTCTAAGGCTGTTCCCCTTGAGACGGGCCTACCAAGGCAACATGTCATATAAAACCAGATTTGAATTGTAGCGTATCCACTCATCAGGAAGATTCCATTTCCTTAACATTAAAAGAGGGATAATTTTACCTTCTTCTCTTTCTGACAAATAATGAGATAGTAATATAAGAAAATCAGCCAGTGTTATGCTTATCATATAGCACATGTTCAATAAATGGTGGTTATTTCTGTTATTACCATCATGTTCTTTGTCATAATCATTAAGGATGATGGCTATCGGCTAATGAGGACAAATGAAAAAAAGAGCAATAGATGCCAGAATTGGAAGGAAAGAAAGAAGAGAATAACCAGAATATTAAAATCAAAACTATCCAAAAAATAATAATAATAAGAGGTATTGATAGAGGAACAAAGGGATATACAGATGGGTAAAATGTGATAAAGTACTTAAAATAAAATATTAGTGGTAGAATCTAAGTACTGTGTTTCACTATAAAATTCTCTCAAGCTCACTATATGTTTGAAAAACATTTACAGTAAAATGCTGGGAAAAACTCAAGGCTATCATCCCTCCCTCCTTCTAGTCCTAATGTTATCATCCCTCCCTCCAAACACTCAATGACAAAGGATGATTGATTTTCCTTGTGTCTTGATATTTCACCCAGAAGGAAGAACTTAAAATTCACCTCCTGGCCTAAATTTCAAGCTGTCTTTGTGAATGTGATCCAGTCCCTTCCCCTGAGATTCATAATTGATATTTCCTGCTGGTCCAGCTGACAGCTCCAATTTACACATATCTGGCCCCAATTTCACTCACGTCCCAGGATCCCCCCTCCCACCCTGTTTCTCTCAAGCCCCAATTCCCAGAGGCCAAACAGCTTCACACCCAGAAACTGAGAAGTCGAGGTCTGGGATTGAAAGCCCTGTTTCAGGACATTTGGACCGCCAAAGTCAACTGCAGCTTTCTCCTGTTGCTATGACACGGGTGACCCCGTAAAGTCACCAGCCTGGAAACTGACAGACAGGGATCAGTGTGCACTGGTTGCCATGGTGAGGAGGGACCTGATGATGATTTCTGCATGCCCACTGGTGCCTGGCCTGTCAGGTGCCCTGAGCTGCAAGAGGGCGCTAAAAGCCCTCATCGAATCATTACGATGTAGGCCAGACTCCAGGGTGCACACCTGTGGGAGGGCCATGCTTCACAAAGGAGATTGGGAGGCAGAGGAGAATCGGGGCCTTTCAGAGACCTACAAAATGTAGTATTTCAAGCAAATTCTGTATTTTTTCACCAATTCCATACCTGTATTTAGTTTTCTTTTTTTAATTTTTTTTCAATTACAGTTGATATTCAGTATTATGTTAGCGGTAGGTGTACAGCATAGTGGTTAGATATTTATATAATTTACAAAGTGAACACATTCTGTATTTTTGAAAGACTTGTTCCTGTTCTTTTTTGAAGGACAGTTTGATTAAATCTACTTAGAAATGTTAAACTTTGGGCAATCAGCATCCTCTAGTCCAGTATTTGTCAAAATGCTGTCCCCAAACTATCAAATTAGAATCTCTGTAATTGCAGATTTAACAACGTCACTAAGGTCCTAAAGTTTGAAAAATACTGCTCTCGTGTAGCTAACTGCTGAAAGTCTCCTGACAAAACAACAGTTCTAGCCAGTAGCACTCGAACTATTCACTATCCTGGATCCTTTGTGTCAAGTTCTCCCACCCCATGGCACCCCAAGAGCCATGCTCTTTGAAGGATATTTGTCTACCAAACAAACTGCATGGGTTGAATAATAATGCTTCCCCCTTTTTATCTAAGACCTATATAACCCGAATCTGATTGGCAGAGAGCAGTGTTAAGATATCACATTGGTAAAAATTCCATTCAAATCAAGGAGAGCTTATCTGTCCACATAGCCTCAGCTCAGGTGAATGCATATTGCTCATTAAGCCTTTGGAGAAAAGAGAATAACCCACTTTCACCTGTACTACCTTTGCAGACACTTAGTGATCCAGGGCATCCCAAATTGGGATCTCCAGAAACTGTGAAAGAACTCCATGGCATCAAAGAGCTCGTTCTGAGAACCTGACTTGTATCAGACAGAAACAATAATAAGATGTCTTCCTCCTTCTAACGAATGTTTACTTTTGTATTCCTTCATTTACTTATAACTGTTCCTGCCTCAGTATGCGCTTTGAAGTTCACAAAGATCCATTAAATAATCTAAATTGCAAATAAATGTACCACAGCCCACTACTTGTTTTCTAATAGTCCATCTCTCCTTCCTCCTCTGTGCTAAGACTCCTTATTTTTAGCTAAAATACATGGCTACCCACATTTACCAGCTGTGCTTACAGCTAGGCAAAGCCATGTGAGTAAGATATGGTTGACTTGATGTAAATAGAAGTTGCTTGTTCAACTTCTAGGCAGTATCCTTAAAAGGGAGGATTGGTTGTGTCCCTTTTCTTTCCTAGTCTCCTTCCTGCTGATGGATGCAGACATGATGGCAGGAGCCAGAGCAGCCATCTTGTACCATAAGTTGAAAGGTGGGTGCTGAGGATGTGGGAGGAACACATTGGGAGTCTGGGCTCCTAATGATCATGGAGCTGCTGTTCCAAAGTTGGACTACCTACCCAGAATTTTACCTGAGAGAAAGTGAAGCTTCCATCTTATTTAAGATACTGGTATTTTGGGTTTTCCATTCCTCAGAGCCAAATCTATCCTAGGGTGGCAGTGAGGTGGGGGCAGGGGGCATACTGAGTCAGAAATAAACTTAACACAAAACTATATACCACAAAGTCTTTATATTTGCCATGAATAACTTGCAAATTCAGCTCCAAGCTTTTTTCTAGTGGTTAATGTGACAGTAAAACTTTTAAGGACACAATTCTCCGGGTCATAAGGTTTATTTTTTTTAATTCCTAAGGAGAAAAACAACTTCCTGATGGTATGAACAAATTGATTTGTCCTGAATCTTCATAAAGAGAACATCCATCACATAATTAAACAACAACTGCAACAACCTCCTTACAGTAGAAATGATGTGTTCCATCATGTCTTCAGCACAGGCTGGGAGAATCAAAGTGTAGATCATTTGAAATTGCCCTGCAAGCTGGTTTATGTAGTATGCTAGATTGAAGACTCTCCGTCCTGTTCCCCACAAACACTAGCTTAGGCAGGACTTAGAGGTGGGAGGATAAGTTGCTTTAAAAAGCCAACTCAACTCACTTCCAAGTTGTCTACCACCAGCACCAGCATGACCACCCTCAATGAGAAACAGGCAGAATTGATCTATCCTCCCCTCCCATACCCCATTCAATCTTTAATTTTATGACTTATTTTCTCCTTCAAAAACTGTGTGTGTGTGTGTGTGTGTGTGTGTGTGTGTGTGTGTGTGTATGTGTACTAGGGGAGGAACTCAATGTGCAATTTTTTCCCACTTCTAGTTTCTGTAAAATTCAGCTATGTAAGGCACTCACTTACTCATAAAACACAGAGACCAAAAATGTAAATATTTAACTTATGGGTCATGTGTCCCAATTGTGAATACAAAATGGTGAAGGTCAGCAATTTATATCTCACGAAGGAAACCAAAATGGTTTCCAGCACACCATTCCTTTGCCAGGCACAGCAAGCCAGGCATCCATGAAGCCTCGGGATAAATTTTCAAAATCTCCAGTGAGAGGGTTACTGATGGTCCTCACACCTGCTCTACAGCACTGATTCTACAACACTCAAGCAGGATCTTGCCCTCCAAAGGGCTAGTCAAACGTAGGTCCCTTTCTGGATTTATCCTGTTACAAGAATGGCTTGTGAGAGCAGTGTGGGAAACTGGTGAATATGTACTACCCAAACCAGACAATGATATACTCTGCCTCCAATGTGGTCCCTTCATAGCTCATGGGTAGGCTTTGTTAAGGTATGCTTCCCTATAACTCAACATTGGCTTTGAGTAAAGAAGGGCACATTGCTTTTTATTTGGTTGGTTTTTACCCCAGCGTTACTTAATTTCCTGGTGCTGATGCTGCACTGACATTGGCAGAGCGGCAGGATACTCAGTCATTCCAGGTAACTCATGTCCCTCCAACACAGAACACAAAGTGAGGTTCTCTGTATCCTTTAGAATGGCTGAACATCTTCCCCCATCCCCTGCCCCCTCTAATTTAAATTAACTATGCAATTCACGAAGCTACCAGCCAAAATCTCAAAACTTTATCACACTAGTTTAGTTGTTACTCCCAACGGTCCAAAGCCACCTTTTCATTTATATTTTGAGTTCACAAACAAATTCATTTTCCACAAATGGAATCTCTCATTAGGATCAGCTTTGTTTGAAATTGTATAGCAAATGAGGAAATGAGAAGATTAGAGAACATCAGTAATAACAACTGCAAATAACTTTCAAATCAGTCTGGATATTTCTCTCCAGAGTCGCTCTTCTCTTCCATTTAGGAAATAGAAAAATTTTGCCTGCCTTGAGCAATAATCTCAACAGCATGCATAATAATAGTAATAATGATAATTTTTTAAAATGTCAATCACCATCTGTGTAGATTTTTTTCAATACAAAATGCTTTCATTGTATTATCTCCTTTGACTTCACTTTGTCTTCTTTGTGTTCAGTAAGTAGGTGTTTTCACTTTATTTTGCAGACACAGTGCAGAGGGGTGCATAGTGGGGACCACTTCCTTAGGTTTGGGTCTTTTACCATGCATCACCTCGGTAATCTTGGACAAGTTACATAATATCTCCAAACCTCAATAATTTTTAATTGATTTCAGATAAAGAGAGGAAGGGGGAGAAGGAGAGAGAGAGAAAGAGAGACATCAATTTATTGTTCCACTTATTCATGCATTCATTGGTTGCTTCTTGTATGTGCCCTGAACAGGGATCAAACTCACAACCTTGACGTACTGGGATGATGCTCTAACCAACTGAGCAACCTGGCCAGGGCTGAATATCAATAATTCTATAAAATGAGGACAAAAATAGCACTTGCCATAGACAGATGCTGTGATATGCAGTAACAGGCATGTAATAACCTTGATAATATGCTGTAACTATTAGCTGAGAACAGAGGGGTGGGTTGGTCTTCCCAAGAACGAAGAGTTTAATATGCAGAACCAGAACAACTCCAGATCTGAGGCCTACCTGAAGCAAGAATTGATTTAGGAACAGAACCAAGGTCAGACATTTCCAACACTTAACCTTTCTCTTTTTCTGTTATCCCATCAGCTATGGGACCACTCTTAAACAATGAAAGGATCACTGACTCTCCTTTGGGGCTAGGGTGCAATGCAAATATTTGATGATCAGCAGAAGAGTCTGTAATAAATAGGATCCACAAAATTGTGCTTGGAATCTTGAAGCCTGGAAATGCCTATCACAAACTGCTTCTTCACTCAGACTCAGCCCAGGGTGGCCTGCACACTTAGGGGACAATGCACAATGCTTACATCCACAGCTGGCCACAAGGTGGCAGGATACCACCAGCAAGGATGCTCAAGCCCCAGCTTCACAGCTGGAGCAAATTAGGTCAAGGTACTGACTGATGTCTCACACCCAAGATAACAAACTGAAATATTCCAATTAACGTCAACCCTAAACCTAAATGAGGGCCAAAAACTCTGCAAATGCCACTCTTCTGCCTAAATGCTCAGCTCTTATTTAAGACAGTACAATGGGTACCTCATTGTTCCACACAAACAAAAAGGAACTTTAAGGTGACCATGAACTTATTCCAACACAAATGACTACTTCTACTTGTGTGAATTCCAATTTTGCAATGTATAAATGAATTGAGAAACTCTAGGTGTCAGGATCAATCCTCCAGAATCTCCAGAGCCTCCTTATTATCATATTTTCTTATAAAGATGAAAATATCTTTTAAAAATAGTCAAATTTAAACTGTTTCCATATAACTCAATTACCAAAAACATTTTAAAACCTGGGTTTTCCTACCAACCTTCTTTCCAAGCTATCTTCTCTCTTTTACTCCTTACAAAAATGAGTGTTTCAGGGTTATAGAATAATGATACACAAGGTTTCACATAGATTCATGTTTCTTTACAGTCGGGCAGCAACTTGCAATCACCTGCTTTTAAATGGCCTCATTTTACCCAGGAAGAAACGAGCACTGTGCCAGAAGTTTATTAACTTGCCTAACATAACATAGAAAGCCAGTTCAGAACGGAGACCCAAACTTTTGTTACCTGACTTTCAGGTTCATTTGGACTAATTATGATCTTTTATTTAACTATGTTAGGAAAGTCATGATTTTCCTTTACCCTATAGTAGCAATTTTCAGCCAGTGTGCCACAAGAACTTTAAAATACATAATACCCGACTATTTTAGTCAGGGCACTGACCTCTTTTCCCTTAGATTGTCAATTTAAAAAATGACAACAGCCAACACAACAGTAACTGTCTAATGTGAATGAATCAAAATTATACCCCTTTTTTTTGTGATATCAGCAAAAAAATATATTTTGTGGTATGCTGCAAAATTTTGGTAGTTTATGTGTGCCATGAGGTGAAAAAGGGTGAAAATCGATGCCCTATAGCTTAGAGAAACACTAGCAAGGAGAGAGAATATCAGTCCAGCATCATGCTATGTGATTACCGTAGTTTAACTGGCTCTGTGTGAGTTAGAAATTAAACCATGGGTGGATAACTATCTGAGAAGCATCATGATTCTCCAATAGTAAAGCCAAAAAAAAAAAAAAAAAAATTCCAGGGCTAATCTTTCTAGAACCTGAAAAAGAACTTGCCAGATCACAGCCACTCGGCTAGGATACGAGATTGAATAAAGCTCAGACAGAAGGAGCAAAACACCTTTCCCTGGACTTCGGAGACCCTAAGCCCTGTCTCACAAGGTGTGACAATAAAGTAATGTGTCAGATGTTAAAAGAAACACGACCAGCGCTTTCTAAGTGAGCCCTGTGTCCTCCATGGCAGTCACCTTGGGAAGCTGCGTATTTGTGCCAGCGATGCTGCAGCAGCTCAAGTGTTAACTCTTCTCCAGGATTTGCCTTCGGAGCTTTAAGTATATTCTGCCAGCTCTGTATCCCGGCATAAACCTTGGTGGTGGGAGGGCGCGGTTGTTTCTGGAAAACTTGCAGAGTCAACTCTTGGGAAAAATGTGGGTGGTCAAGGCAGGTAACACTTTCGAATAAAACTTAATTGCATGAAACAAATACCACATGATATCACTAATACATGGAATCTAGTGAACAAAACAAACTGATGAACGAAATAGAAACAGTGGCGTGGGTATATGGAACAGACTGACAGCTGTCAGAGGGGAGGGGGGACTGGATGAAAGAAGGTGAAGGGATGAGCCAAAGAACAGATACACGTGACCCATAGACACACAACAGTGTGGTGATGGCCTGACGGAAGAGGGGGGATGGGTGGAGACAGGCAAAGGGGGAAAAATAGGGACATCTGTAAGAGTGTAAATAATAAAAATAAGGTTTAAGGGAACTGAATTGCCTATAGTTATTGGGTTGATTTCCCCTCTGGCTTATAAATTGGACTATATGGCTCATCTAGTGGAATAGAGTCACCTTCATGGAGACAGTCAGGAAAAACCTTAAGCTATTACTAACACTACCTACATTACTGACTTCTAAATAAAAGCTTCTTAATTCCTTAATGATTTTAGGCCTTAATGATTTTGCACCTACTGATAAATTAATCTTCTGTCTCCCAATTCACATCTAAACTATTATAAGAGAAAGACCACTTACCAGATTGAAATCTATGAAATTGCTGCCATGCCACCATAGTTGACCTACAAAAATCACATGGTTAATTTGACATCTTAATATTTTGCATTTGACATCAGACTGTTCTGGCACAACAGTGAAAAGGAGGAGTCCAACAGCAGTCATTACTGTCACTGTGCTGAGACAGACAGTTCTGAATGTCAGCAGTGAACTTCCAGAGAATGTACCAGGTACGATGCCCCACAGCCAAGGTAAACACCCATCTCCCTCCTTGGTGGTTCTACTTTTTACGCATTGAAGTTTTGTTTTTTGGTTTTTGAGGCTTTTGAGGGTGTTTTTGTTTTTTTGTTTGTTTGTTTGCCAATTTAAACAGCACATCTAAGGGTAAAAAGGTCTGCCAAACACACCAACAAGAAGCCTTTCACAAACAGGTTTACCCTGTAAGAAGCAGCAGTCTCATTCTAAGTAACAATAATCTACAGGTCATGGCCACGATCCACATATCTGGAAACATGTTTGCTGGCCTGGTCCTCCTAGGTCCTGGGACTCAGCTAAGCAGGAGATGATCTGATTTTCCCTTGAACCAATTTCACTAAGGAGCAAAATGACTCTTGGTCTTCCCCCGTCGCCCCCAGGGCAGATGTGGCCCTGCACATTGGGCCTGAAGTCATTAGGCAGCAAGCTGTCTTTTCCTTCTGGTTCTTCTTGATTTCATGTTTGATTTTGTTTTTCCTTATCCTAAATTTACCATCAAAACGTGATTCGAGAAGCTGCTCCACCACCAACTCCTTTGAACCTCCAGGAGGTGCCACCCAGCATCTCTAACCTGCAGGAGAAAGGACTCATGGTTAGAGCACAGAGCTTTCTGGCTCTGATTTCAGTGTGAAATGCATGTAATGTTGGGATGGAAAAGTGTGTGCCATCTACCTGCCACCTATCCTACAGAATACTCTTCTCAGGGAAAGTGTCAACTAAGGGGAAATGTCACTGATAAACCCTGGCCCCTGAGGAGTTTGGCTGGTGATATGCAAAGCCATCAAGATGCCTGAAGAAGCGCTTCCCGTCTAGAACAAAGCATGGCCCGAGCAGAAACAGACTCCTCCCAGCTGCAGCCCCCCTCTTCCCGTGAGCCCGCCCTGCCCCTCCATCTCCACAGTCCACTCCTCCAGATCATCCTCGGTTGGAAGTCACTCTGCACATTCAGTTTACATTGTGACCAATTTTGAACTGTTCACCAGAGCAAGCCTCCAAGTGAAAAAGTGGGGTTACATGGTTGTGAGATTAGGGACTCTGCTGGGGCCTTCCTGAGAAGTCCCAGGCACTCGAAGGAGTTCACACATTGTGTGTGTGTGCCTGCGCGCGCGCTAGGCCATGAGGAGCTGGACTGACTCAGCTTGTTGGTCCCTTTACATTATGGTTGCTCAGAAACGTATGTCTTTAAAAAAAAATAACCCTTTGTGATTACAAAGCAATATTTTTCAATATTAAAAAGTTAAATCATTGTGAAATATTTATGTGTGCCAATTCATCACACTGTATACCTTAAACTTACACAATATTATATGCCAGTTATATCTTAATAAAGCTGAGGGGGAAAACAGAAAATCATCAATAAGAAAAAAGGAAAATTAAAACATCATATTCTTATCCCCCAAGGTTACCACAGTTGCCCTCCACACTTATCCCAGGTCATCCCAGGTTATCTTTCCACACTTCCCTCTAAGCACAGGTATTTATCATATATATAATTATTTATCTTTTCATGCCAATAAATTTTCTTCTAATCTAACACCTTTTATATCCTCTCATTGTTCCCAAAATGTATATTATTGTTAGTTTAGTTAAATCAGTATTTAACCCAGAACCATGTGTTATATTGAGTTATGTTCCTTAGGGTTCTTTTACTCTAAAACGTTCATCTGTTACGCAGAGAACAGGTCAGTTGTTGGGCTTAGGTCCCGTCCTCTGGATCTTCTGGACTGATTTGCTTGTTGCTTCCTGAGGCTGTCTGTCATTCAGCTTGTTCTCCCATCCCCACATTCCCTGTAAGCTGGAAATTAGATCCAACGGATTACTGCAGTCTTGGTGCCCTCTGTTTTCCAAAGTAACTGATAGACATTAAGGAAGCCTGGCATAAACTTGTCAGCTCTGGGGGCTTGGCTGAGACTAAACAGTTGGTAGAGTCAGGACGGGTCTTCTGCAATTTCCGCCCCCCCCCCCCCCCCCCCCCCGAAGAGCTGTTCACGGGAGATGGTCCAGGATTCTGATTTCTCTTTCAACGCTCATTAGTCAAAGTGACAATAACGGGCTCACAAGTGCAAGTTCTTCAGAAAGAAAGACGTGAATGTAATCCTCCCAGAGGAGCCTGATCTGAGTTCCTGCTTCAGCTGCAATCCCATGGGCTGGGCATTGTCACAGCAAGTGGGCAGCAGCAGGGGCTGATCCCACCTGCCCTGCTACCCGCTGGAGTCTCACTCTCCATCTGCAGACAATGACTCTGTAACAATTCTCCAAGCAGTCAGGTTGTTTGTGGCGCTACGGTTGCTGAGTTCACTGTTACCTAGGGAATATGGAATGAGGCCTTCTCAGGTACAGGTACCATCAGAAACCACCAGTGGGAACAAGGGTCAGAGACCCAAAGGTGATCTGGTGGTCTTGAGAGCCATGCCTGGTACATGTTGTACAGCTTGCTTTTTCAAGGAGAGAGTGACACAATATTTAAGATTGTAGGAAAAAACAGAAATTGTCAATCCTATGAGCAAGTACAACTGGAAGCTGCTTGTGAAAACGTTTGCCTCTGTGCCCCTGAGCAAAACATTTGTGGAAGAACTCAGAGCCAAGGTGTCTCTGTTGGAGACTGCCAAGATGGCCTAATTTCCAGAAAAAATAACAAAGATGTGCAATTAACCTGAATACAGCAAAGTGGCCCAGGACATGAAAGAGAAAGAAAATAAAGATCACACACCCAGAGGCCACACACAAACACACACATAGAGAGCCAGAACTTGGCCTCAAGCAAACACATAGATTTAGACAGTCCAGTTCAAGTGAAACTTTTAGGGCAGCTCCGATAAGTCACTCCATCTTTCTTACCACATAGAAAGAAGATTTGAAAGGCCTCCTGGGACCACTTGGCGAACATCAGACTGCAGGAGACTTCTGAGTGCTCCGAGCTGACAGGGAGTTCTTTGCATGGCTGGTAGACACATAGCCTTTGGACAGATGGAAACTCAATAACTCCGAATAATCCAGCCAGGTAAATTTCCCCCTAATGGACATCAAGTTGAAATTTTAAAGCTAAAACAGCATGGTATTTAGAAAAACGGGTCCTAGAGGCTGTTCTACCTGCTGCTTCATCTCTGGGAAGGCTCCCCTAGTCTCTGCAAATTTTAGTGCAAGAAGCTTGCACAACCAGTTCAGCTGGCAGCATACCTGCCGCCCCGCCAGCAGCCCTCATTAGCTGCCTCTGACCTATTGAAAAGCTGAAAATAGAACTTGGGGTCATTTTCTCTGCAGCTCAACTCTTATAATTCCCTGTCTTTCTAAATATTAGCAGCATCCCAGTACTACCATCGTTTTTTCAAAGTACTTGTCACTTTTTGCTTTTTTGACACCCCTGACCACCACACTACTTTTCTTTAAAAAAAAATGCTTTTTAAGTTTAAAATGCCTTTCTTTTTATTTGCTTTTCTCCAATGTAGCTAGGGATGCCACTTTTTTCCTTGATGGCTTTTATACTTGGTTAAAATCGTCTGGAAAAACCAGTAGGGAAGAATGGATTATTTCTTTAGTTACCCATTAGCCACGGTAACTAAAGTTTATAGAAATCCAGTTCCTGTTTCTTATTAAAATTTTATAAGCATTTAAAATATTCACCTGGATGCTGTGTGTTTTCTTTTCTATCCCAACTGAGCTTCTTTCCAACCCTTTGGCCTAAAGCCTGGCTGATTTTCCTCAGTCGCTTTATTCATTTAGAATTTTTTTTACTAATAAGTAAAGAACCAATTCTGTTTATTGAACCAGTGACCTTTGAGTTTTCTAACATGGTTCTCCTCCTAAACTGGAGCCAATCCTCGACAGCACTTCTGGTGATGGATACACACAAACTCTATGCCCAGGACGTATTTTTCTTCCTGACTTAGCAAGATACTCTACATTAGAGGACAGGGTAGAATCCATGAATCTGCATTTTAAACAAACTTCTACCTCCACCCCAACCAGGTAAAGGGTCCCGAGAACTCACTTTGACAAACCAGTGACCTCCAAGAGTATGCATCTCAGTGGCTTCTGATCAACACTGTGTTCATTCATTTATTCAACACACAGTGACCTGCCATGTGTAGGATGTTACTCAAAGAGCAGGTAAATTTCACATGGACCCTGACCCACAAGAACCTTTCAGTCTAGCAGGGGAAATGAAACACAAACATAAGCAACTACTCAAAGGGAGTAAGAGATTTGTCATGGGAGAGGAAAAGAGTTCAGAAGAGGAAGAGGTAACATGGAGCTGGAGGGAGGTGGGCACAACTTTGTGAAGAGGTGACGTACACATTAAACCTGAAAAAGTGCACAGTATTCAGGCACATGGAGGTAGAAAAGAGAAGGCATCCTGAAGCCCAGCAGATGTGAGCGATGGCACAGAGCTGTGTGGGGAAGAGGGAGTCGTTGCACTGGCTTGGAGCACAGAGTACAGGAAGGGCCATAAAAGCAAATGAGTTTATAGAAGAGATTTGCAGCCAATCCTGGAGGTCTTTGAATGTGAAGCACAATGCCATGGTCCCCAGAAGGAGCTCGGGGTACCAGGCAAAGGGAGGACTGGCAGCAGAGCTGCAAGTAGCCCCAAGCAACATGGTGGTCCTGGGAGGTGGGAAGAAAGTCTACTGAGCTCTTCTCTGTAAGGATCCCTCCACGCTGCAGTCCAGCCAAGGGCCCCAGGCATTATTCCTCAGACTAAGACACCCAACACTCGCCCGCACCTTGCCTTGCAGAAACCCATGAATGCTAGAAAGGGGCTAGAGCTTTTACCAGTGGGTCTTACCACCACAGAGCCTGTAGATGCTCCTTGAGATGGAAGGATGAGAAAAAAGGTAGAGTGCTCCCTACTCTCACACCTTATCCTCTTGAGAACAGTGCTACCTCTGCAGTTGTGCTCCAACACACACACACACACACACACACACACACAGGCAAAATCAAGGGGAGCTGTGACATGCTCTGCTAGCTGGCTGAAGAATGAGAGCACAACGGTGTTAACACTAGACTTTCGTTGGCAAATTGTCCCACACTCAGCTTCACGAATAGGTTTTATTTACTTGTAGAGCACTTCGTGAACTTGCGAGGCTTTGCAGCTTCCCTGATATATGCCCAGGAAAAAGGTGGCCTGTAACTATTGAAGGTGTCATTCTTTCTATGGTCATAATAGGTTCACCTCCATGATGCCTCCACCCTCAGACAGAGGTCCCCCCATTCAGGGGCTGACCATTCACTGGCATATCAAAGAATCCTGTGAAAATCCATCATTAGAAAGCTAATGCCTCTGAATGCACCTCAGAATCACCAAGAGCATGGATTACAAGAGTAAATTGTACCAATAGTATAGCTGCCACCTTATTTTTCACCTTAGTCTTATCAGAAATACAAAACACGTACTTTTGTATTTCTGATAAGAGATACATGTGCCAGAGAGAAATGAATTACAATCTGAAACAGGGACCCAGAAGAATCAGATGGGCCTTAGGATTACTTGCCCAGGCGATAAGTCATTTCATTAGGAAATCTGATCAGAGGCGAGGATAACGTACTTTTTCAGGGAAGGGAGAGGGGGGAGTATTCTTTTTTCTACTGGCTTTGTAAACAGCAGCACAAACTTTCGCAAATGTATCAGACCCCGTGTGACTCTTCTGCACATCGGAAATTAAAAAGAGCCATTCTAATAAGAGTTAGAAATACAGTGCCCACTGGTTTTGCCAATAAATTAAATATATCAGCTATCTGGGTCCTGCAGCCAGGCTGGCCCGTTCCTTGTGTGACCTGATAATTGTGGATCAGGCTTTGAGAGAGCCCAGGAAGGACAATTTGAAGACTCGTGCCCTGCTTTGTATAAATGTGCACCAGCACATATACCCCCCACCATCTCTGCCTGCCAGAGCTTCAGCTACATCATGGTGTTTCCCCACAACCTGATGATGAACTGGCGGAAAAAGCAACTTCTCAGTGAAAATCAGATCTGGTGAAGATACAGGAAAGGTGCTTCCCGACCTGCCCCGGTGAAACACAATTGTGTTGTCATTCCTCTCTCTGTCCCACTCAGGATCTGTCCCACAGTGGAGGTCCCGGGGCGGGCTCCCATGCAGGTGCCAGCAAAAGCAGATCAAAACAGAATGTGGGATGACAGTTAACAGAACCATGCAGCACTTCAAAGTTGCTGCAACACAGAGCTCTAGTGTCCTCACCAAAACAACAATAACAAAGCAGCGACTCTGTGAGGTGAAGGATGCGGTGACTGCTCTTATTGTGGTGCACGTTCCCCAATACAGATGTCTGTCAAATCACTGTCCGCCTTAAACTTACCTGATGTTCTATGTCACCTGTATCTCAATAAAGCAAGAATTCTTAAAAATTTGTATTGAAAAATGGAATGTGGACCCTCTACAAGTCAGCAATGGCCTCTGTGAAAATCCAGAAGCAGCTGCCTGCCATGGCTGGCAGGACTGGGGTCAGTGAGGAGGGATCTTTAGTAGGAGATCAGTTTGCAAGCTGGTTCCTACTGGGATGACCGCTGGGATCAGCAAAAACTGTCCCTTTTTCCCTGGGCACGTGGCATGACTACCAAGGCTGCTGGCCCTGCCCCACTGCCCAAAGACACAGCATAAATGCTCACGGAGG
The DNA here is from genome assembly GCA_004027475.1 of Anoura caudifer. Lineage (NCBI taxonomy): Eukaryota > Metazoa > Chordata > Mammalia > Chiroptera > Phyllostomidae > Anoura > Anoura caudifer. Next base: position 19,458 of record PVKU01007366.1, read on the forward strand.
CAACCCACCCGTGTACACACACATACTCATGCAGATGCAAACTGCCACTGGCAGGAGAGAGTTTGGGAAATGGGTATCTCAGAGGATGCTCTGCAGATGCCTTGAGCTGGGAGAAATCAATGCTGGTGAACTTAGCTTTCAGAATCCTGGGACAAAGGGTCTAGAATGATGTTTTTCAGTATGGTGGTCACCAGTTACGTGTGGCTTCTGACCCCTTAAAGTGGGGTGAGCCCAACCCTGGCAGAGTGGCTCAGTTGGCTGGAGCATCATCCCATATACCAAAAGGCTGCCAGTTCAATTCCCAGTCAAGGCTCATACCTAGGTTGTGGGGTTTGATCCCCAGTCAGAGTGCATTTGGGAGGCAACTGATCAATGTTTCTCTGTCACATTGATGTTTCTCTCTCTGTCTCTCTCTTTCTCTCTCTCTGTAAAAATCAATAAGCGTATCCTCGTGAGGATTAAAAAAATGGGGCTAGCCTGACTTGAGATCTGAGACTTTGAAGACTTAGCATAAAATAAAGAATGTTAAATATCTCATTCATAGTTTTTATATGTTCAAATTTTGCCACGCAAATGTGTTGGGTTGTATTGGTTTCTTATTGCTAGTGTAACAAATTGCTACTGAATGTAGTGGCTTAAAACACTGTTAATTTTTATATTACAGTCATGGAGCTCAGAAATCCAAAATGGGCCTGTCTGAACCCAAATCAAAGTGCTGACAGGGTGGTGTTCCTTCCGGAGGACCAGAGAAGAGCCTGTGCCCACGCCTTTTCCGGCTTCTAGCAGTCACCTGCCCTTCCTGACTCACGGTCCCTTCCTGCATCCTCCAGGCCAGCAGTGCTTCACCTGTCTGACCATCCTTCTCCGGTCACATCGTCCTCTGACCACAGCCAGGAAAGGCTTTCGGCTCTTAAGCATCAATGTGATTAGGTTGGGCCCAGAGAACGCAGAATGATCTCCCCATCTCAAGGCCCTTACCTTAATGACATCTGAAAATTCCCTTTTGGCACGTGGGGTAAGGTACCACAAATTGTGAAAATTAGCATGTGAACATCTTTGGAAGCCATTATTCTGCCTACCACATGGGTATGTTGAAGTAAATACAATATAGTATTAAGGTGAACTTCACCAGTTTCTTTTCCACTTTTTAATGTGTCTACTACAAAAATGTTAAATTACATATGTAGTTTGCATTGCATATCTGTTGGATAGCACTCACTAATCTAGGGCCTTTCTAGTCACCAAAATTCACTAGATGGACCATTTTAGGGTGCCCAGACCCCCTCCAGAGCACAAGGGTACAGCCCTAAGGAGACCTCCACTCCTAGAACACAGCCAGTGGCAGGTACTCAGGGCAGTCCTTGTTCACACTGAAGTCCTAGTGGAATTACTAACGTTCCCATTCACTCACAATGTACTGACTTGGACAATACATCAAATGTTTGCCCTACTCATGTGTTACATGGACGATTAAGCTGCTCACTCACCATCAGTCAAGGAGGGCCTCCAGTCAATTTGCTAGTGCTGGTAATGGGTTTGCATCGATCTGTGCGTCCCACCTCCCTGGCCTTACCCAGTCCTCCACGTGAGCAACAGCTCTATCAGCTGACCCACACGCCCACCTCCACTGGCCCCATCACACTATTGGCTGGAAGCTAACCGACCTCTGGGTTTTTTAATTATACTTTATTGTTGTCATTTTATAATTACAAAAATAACACACTAGTTATAAAAAATAAATCATCACAATAATCCCCCGGTAGAAAACTTATGTTTCCTATAATTCTCCACACACACACACACACACACACACACACACATACACACACACCCATAGGTAACCACTGTTAACAGCTTGCCGAACTTTCCTTCAGGTATTCTCTTCTCTGTGCCACACTGGTTTGGTCGATCAGCCTCAGTTTAGGGAGGGAGAACAAGTGTGGAGCTGGCTTCACTGTTTCAGATGGGCTCTCCACGTCCACCCCACATCAGGAAGACTGAACATGATTCAATCAGTTAAATGCAATCATCCAATAATGTTTATTTTTTTTACATTATTTGACATATACTTTCCTATATATGTAACCATTTTACATATTTAGCATCCTCCTAGAAGGGGTGCCCAACCTTTTGGTATCTCTGGGCCACACTGGAAGAAGAGTTGTCTTTGGGCCACACATTAAATACATTGTGACACATAATCACAAAAAAAATGTCATAATGTTTTAAATAAATTTACAATTTTGTGCTGGGCTGCATTTATAGCCATCCTGGGCTGCATGTGGCCCATGGATTGGACAGCCCTGTATCAATAATGTTTAAATTACCTCGAGCTTAAACTTAATCTCTCTCTCTAGTTAACATTCAGTGAAAGTCAGGAAATAGAATTATTACTGGTCAATTCAAAGTCTCAGTCCAGGGGTTTGTTTGAAGATGCTTCTGGTGGTAAAGGAAACTGTAAACCCACCTTCTCACACCCTCTATCCTCTGTTCCAGTGCAGCTTCTAATGGTTGCGTGCACACCTGGAGGGCACAGTCCCCCTGCTGCTGGCCATTGCTACCACTCTGTGCCAAGGTGGCCATGGACCACTGGTGCTGTATATTGGACGGATGGTCCCACAGTGATGCCTTCTATGCAGGTCCCACAGTTCTTGTCCAGTCAAGAAGGGCTTCCAGGCAGTGCTCCCTCATGGGGTTTAGGGCAAGGCAGCCACACTTCTCTTCTCCTTTTGGCAGGCCCCCAGCAGCAGGGGCTGTGTCCCTTCAAGGGTGTATGCAGCCTTCCCACTTGACAGAGTGCCACCCCTCCCCAACCTCCCACTCTGCTATGGAATCTCCTACCTTCTCTGCTGTGCTCCCCTGGGTACTAAAGGGTTAGCTGAGTACTCTACCCATCACCTCCGATGCCACAATTCTTTAAGGTGCTTTGCTTCTTGAGCCATCAGCAACTCCACAAGCAATCTGGCTTTTTGCCCAGATTCCAGGGTCACCCTCAAACCTCAGGATCAATTGTGTAGCTCCTCTTCTGAGGGCCAACATGTCAAATGCTCCCTCCCCTCCCCTGGAGGGCTAGAAGAGGGATATTACTATCTCTGGAATCCTGCTGCCCCTTCTCTGCCTCTGCTCCAGGCACCTTTGTAAATAGAAGGGGTGGTAATGTAAGTTCTCCTGAAACCCACTTCAGAAAGTCTGTGTAGCTGCTGGTGCCAAACAATCCTCATTGTCAGCTGGGGCTGACTCCCCCACAACAGGTAAACCTGGAAAGAACAGGAAAATTCCTCCACCATGTTCACAGCCTCCTGCACACATCCTAACATATTTTGCTTCTACATCAGTCCCTCCTGGGACAAATTCCCCCAGGTCTTTGCATTTAAATTAATTCTACACAATTACTTTAACTGTTATGTAAAACACACTAAAGATTCTCAATATTTATATAATTGCAACTTAAAGAGACTTCCGGCCAAGATGGAGGCATAGGCGGACACACTGTGCCTCCTCTCACAATCAAAATTAAGGACAACAAAGATTTAGAAACAAGAAAGCAACCAGAACTCAGAAAATTGAACTGTTTGGAAGTCCAACAATGATTCATCCAGACTGGTAAGAGGGGCGGAGTTGAGGCAGGAAAAAGTAGAGGTGCAGACCTGGCACCCAGGCAGCAGAGGCTGGCAGATCCCAGGTGCACAGGCGACGGCTAGCAGACCCCGGGCACAGGGTGGCAACTGTGCAGACCCAGTGAGGCCACACAAGGTGGCTGGCTGACTGGGTGGTCCCACATTCACGCACAGATAATCCAGGCAAAGGGGAAGCGGTGGAAGGGACTGGAATCTGAGAGTGAGCAGAGCAAGCGCCATTGTCTCCTCTCAGACCCCACCCCCACATAGAGTGTCACTACCCAGCGACTGGGCTGTCCCACCCTGGGGAACACCTAAGGCTCCACCCCTCACTATGTAACAGCCGCAACTAGACTAAAAACAAAAACAAAAACAAACAAACAAAAAAAAACAGAAATAAAAATCGTTCAAACCGGAGAACAAATCAAAGCCCCAGAGCCAATTTATCTAAGTGACGAAGAGATTGCCAAGCTATCGGATGCACAATTCAAAGCCCTGGTGATCAGGATGCTCACAGAATTGGTTGATTTTGCTCACAAATTAAATGAAAAAATAAAGGCTACAATAAGTGAAATGAAGAAAAATGCATGGGGAACCAACAAAGATGGGAGGAAAACTGGGACTCAAATCAATGGAGTGGGCCAGAAAGAAGAAAGAAACAATGAAACAAAAAAACAAGGAAGAAACAAGAATTCAAAAAAATGAGGAGAGGCTTAGGAACCTCCAGGACATCTTTAAACGTCCCAACATCCGAATTATAGGGGTACCAGAAGGGGAAGAGGAAGAGCAACAAATGGAAAACTTATTTGAACAAATAATAAAGGAGAACTTCCCCAATCTGGCAAAGGAAATAGTCTTCCAGGAAGTCCAGGAAGCTCAGAGAGTCCCAAAGAAGTTGGACCTGAGGAGGAACACACCAAGGCACATTATAATTACATTAGCCAAGATTCAAATGAAGGAGAGAATCCTAGAAGCAGCAAGGGATAAGGGGACAGTCACCTACAAAGGAGTTCCCATCAGACTGTCAACTGATTTCTCAAAAGAGACCTTACAGGCAAGAAGGGGCTGGAAAGAGGTATTCCAAGTCAAGAAAATAAAAGACCTCCATCCAAGATTGCTCTATCCAGCAAAACTGTCATTTAGAATGGAAGGGAAGATAAAGTGCTTCTCAGATAAGGTCAAGTTAAAGGAGTTCATCATCACCAAGCCCTTACTGTATGAAATGTTAAAGGGATTTATCTAAAAAGAAGAAGATAAAAAATATGAACAGTAAAAAGACAGCAAACTCACAGGTGTTAACAACCAGACCTAAAACAAAAGCCAACTAAGCAAACCACTACAACAGGAGCAGAAACACAGAAATGGAGATCATATGGAGGGTTAGCAATAGGGGAGTGGGAAGAGGAGGAGGGGGACAAGGTACATAGAACAAGTAGCCCAGACGGTGGGTAGAACATAGATAGGGGGAGGGCAAGAATAATGTGGGAAATATAGAAGCTAAATAACTTATGACACATGGACATGAACTAAAGGGGGGAATGTGGGTGGGAGGGGGTATGCAGGATGGAGGGGAATGAAGGGGGGAAAATGGGACAACTGTAATAGCATAATCAATAAAATATAATTTTTAAAAAATTGCAACTTAAAGACAAAACCCAAAACAAAACAAAAGAATTGTAAGAGAAGAAAAGTAACTAGGCCAGCCTTGCATAGATTATCTCCATCACAAACAAGCAAGCCTCAAGTAGGCTAAGGGGCAGGGATGTCCCCATGCTGCCCAGTGGCTGTCCTTTGCAACATTCACCTGCCAGCAAGACCAAAACACGAAATCAAATTCACCAGGAATGTCAGAACATGAAGCCGGGAAAATAACCTAGACAGAATCAAAAAGAAAGACAAAAATATGGATTATAAGATTATAAGAGGGGAAAGTGGTCCAGATCATCAACTCAGGAAGTCCACCATCGAACAAATAGAACTTCTAAAAAGACAATGGGAAAAGTAGAGGGGATGAAACTGTGAATGACCATGGCAATAATGGTAATACATTTCAGACTGAAAATTCCCCACATAATGAATGAAAAAAAGAATCATGAAAACCAAATTGCAAAATTAAATGTTAAGAGAAAAAATTAGTCCTGTAACTGGGAGGAACTGGCCATCAGAATAACACCAGCTTGACAATGGGAGATGGAACAATGCTTTCAAAACTCTGAATGAAAATTATCCTCAACCTAGAACTCTCTCCAGTCACATGATCAACCAAGGGAAATGGAGGAAGAGATATTTTTAGATAAGTTCTCAAAAACTTCCCATGCATTCTTTTTAAGGACCCTAATGGAGAACGAATCATAACCAAAAACAAACAAGCAAACAACAAACCAAATTGCTGATATGTATGTGGCACTTCCTGCGCCAGGCAATACTGGAAGAATATTAATTGGGTTACTCCTCACCACACTCCTGTGATGTGGGCACTATCATTTCTCTTTTTCCAAAGAGGAAACTGGGTTCAGAAAAATAGATGTTTTGCTCAAAAATCCCACAACTTGTAAGCTGTAGAGAAAGAAGTGACTAAACTAAGAAAGAATATAAGGGACCCAGAAAAAAGGGATTCTACCAAGAAAATGGCACAGAAAAATCAGGATGATGCGAATGGTAACCCTAAGATGCCCACTGACCAGCTGGTGTTGAGCACAGGCAGACCAGTTTGGATTTAAGGGACAGAGGACTCTGGTAGGGAAGTCTGCAAGAGGGAGGACCTGATGGATCAGCTGTCTGACAACTTCTGACTGTCTGGGAAACGAAATTGATCAATGGGATGTAATAATAGCATGCTGTTCAACTCAATAGCTAAGACAGTAATATAAACACTGATTATTGATTTTATAAAAAATGTTTTGATACACAATAAAGTAGGAAGAAGAGATAAAGTGTCTGTGTGGAGGGGCAGGGGAGTGGCAGGCACAGTGTAAGAAATATGCATCCCCGTTAGCCAAACAGGGTGACAGAGACAATGTCTAAAATCAATATATCAAGAAATGGCAGTGTAAGTATATTCTTTAAATGCCAGCAAATATTACAATAACTGTTAAAAACATTTTTAAGCATTTGCCTTTGGGAAGTAGGACTCAGGGGTGAAATAGGATAAAAAATTTCATTACCACCTAATTTTTAAATTTATACATTAATTAAAGTAATTTTAATCTTTTAAAATACACAACCACAATCAAACTTTATTGTTAATTTTCAAATATACAAAGAAAAAGATGATCATTAAGGAATATTGAAAAAGACCACTGACCCAAGTATATGGGGTCTGACCTGTTCAACATTTCCAGAATTCAGATACATTAATGATTTTTGTGTGAATGTCATAATATGGAATATGAGATATTAAATGTAAGATATGTAATAAGTTTAGAATAGATACAGTCATTAAGGATTATTTATTTTCTGCAAATATAGCATGCAAATCAGTTATTCAAACCTATACATGTAGCTTATGGCTTTGCTGTTTTTTGCGTTTAAAATGAGAGGTGAAGTTACCATGTGGGTGTTATGAGAGCATGTCAGGTTTAAATTCCTCCATTTAGACCTTTTTTGAATTTTTCTAAATTTGCTTCAATTAAAATACAATGCATTTCTAATCCAAAAAAAAGTTTAAGGGAAGGAGAGAAGTTTTTCAGCCCTTTGGTAATGGAGTTAAGTTTTAAAACTAGGTCAGAGGGAAGGGGGATGGGGCAGAGGAGAGGGTAGCCGGGAGATGAACGGGGATGGGAGGAGACTTGACTTGGTTGTGTAGCCAGCACAATGCAGTGCACAGATGACGTGTGGTAACACTGTGTACTTGAAATCTATGTAATTTCATTAACCAATGTCACCCCGATGCATTAAAAAATAAAATTTAAAAATATACTAATAAGTGTTGAAAAACTAGATTCAGATACTACTTCAATAAAAACAATTATTTAATTAGAATTAAATTAAAAAGAAAACTTCTCTTAAAAATTGAAGGACAGAAAGGAAAATGTTCCCATATCACTCAAGAATATTTAGTTTTCCTAAGTGACTCAAACCCAACATAACACACTGCAAAGGACTCTCTCTCGCTGGTTTTCCTGTGCGGGACCCTCCGCAGTGCTGCGCAGAACGACAGGCAGGCTGGGGAATGGAAACCCTCCGTTTCCTAGACAGAGACTGCTCAGTGTGACGGTTTATAAACGCTGTAGTGTCAAATGGGAAGAAGCACTGGGCTGCATCCTACTCCACGTAAAATTCCAAGGGAGAGGGGAAAGAGGAGAGAGCGAAGTGATGGCAAAACTCCCTGCCCTTCCCTCTGTCCCCTCCCCCCCCCCCCCCCCCCCCCCCCCCCCCCCCCCCCCCCCCCCCCCCGCGCAGGAATCTAAGCAAAGCAGCCAGGGAGCCCCCAAATGCTCCTTTTCCTTCGCTGGTCCCGAGGCATGGCTGTCACTCAGAGGACTGCACGGAGTTTCATGTCAGAGGTGAGGTGATGGGACCCTCTTCCCTCCCTTGTAATTTACTTAAATGCCAAAAATCTTAACGCAGCCTGTCGACAGCAACATGTAATATTTAACACATGTGACCTCAACTGAATCTCTAACTCTCTTTAAGTGCTTTAAAAATGCATTATCGTCTCATCTCTATTTACTTATGGCGGGGTCCAAAAGAAATTCCATTTCCCGAAGTAAAATGTTACATGAACCACATCTGTAGAGTGTGCTGGGACAAAGTCAGCCTGATTCCTGACACCCCACGGCACGCACAAAGGCAAGAAAGCTGCTCTCAAAACAAAGAGAAGGCATGTCTGCCTGTCACAGAATTTCCAGCATCAAGGAGAAGCCTCAAAAGGACACAAAAAAAATCCTGTTCAAAACAGAATGCAGATTTCTGGGTCCTCCTGGTACGTCCCCCCAAACCACCACATAGCCCCTCGGTCTAAGTGCGGGGGAAACTTTGAGCATGGCCGGGGGATCTGCGTGTCTTCCAAAGCCATGAGACTGCCTGGAGTAGAGGCGTGGGGCTTCACACTCCCCTAGAAAGTCTGGCCCAGTGCTCAAGAGCGCTGAGTCTAGAACACCTTGGGATAAAGTTCTAAAAAAATGGCTGAACAGACCCTGAGGAAGATCCTCTAGTACCCTCAGGCAAAAATTTTCCAAGCGACAACCTGCAGGGTCCCAGGGTGAGAGCAGGCTCTGAAGAGCCCCCAAAGGCACTGGAAGCACCAGAGTAGAGCAGGACCAGCCCCCGGGACATAAAAAAATACGAGATGGTTTATGGCATATGTTATAACAGACCCTAGAAATAACTTGGTTCTTCTCAGAGGCCATCTTCAGCTTTGAACTTGTCTTCCACGGTGACTATTTTCTGACAGGCATTGATCAGCTCCTTCTCCTGAGTCCTGCCTGTGTCCTGGATGATCAAATGTCCAGTCCCCCCCCTTCTCTCTCCCCTCACACTCTGCCTCCATCCCTGTTGCCCATTATGCTCCTGAGGAGCCTGGTGGCCCAGCTCTCCAAAAACCCACCTCCCCCACCACCCCTAAGGCCCCTTTCTAGGTCATGGTTTGACAAACTACAAAACAGGTTCTATCTAGTCTTCCTGGTTAAATGGGGTCATACGAACTCCAAAAGAGGCTGGAGGCTTTTTCTAGAAATAAATGATAGATATTTATTCAAGGGTCTTGGAGTTTGCAGACTGGGAGTACAGCAAGGCAAAAACTGAGAAGTGTCCCAAAGGAAGAGAAGTTAAAAGTTCTTGTAGCAAAAAGTGAATTCTTCAGAATTATCAGTCCTGTACCCTTAGCCCTAGGATTGGTCCAGGACTGTATCAGTCAGCTGTCAGGCAGTTTGATGGATGCCAGGTGATTCAGAAGATGGGCGCCAGGAGTTCTGGTCAGTTCCCAGGGCCTGGATAATGGATGTCAGGTGGACGTATGTGTGAGTCTTTCAGGGCTTAATCAGGTGGCCTGGATATGTGAGTCCTTCAGGTGATCATGACAGGGTTACCTGGAGGCCCAGATATATGACCAAACATTGATGCAGGAGTGGGAAGTTCAAAAAAGATTAAGATCTCAGGCTAGTTAGAATAAGAATAGATTCTTTCCTCGTTCCTCAACCTTCATAATGTTAATAATTTTAGCAGCTTGGTAAAAATGAATTCATTTTATGTTCCCTGCCTTCACTCTTTCCCTACTGGAAAGTGCTCACCCATCCACCCTGTCCCCATGCTCCGTGCAGGCAGGGTGTGAATGGTGCCACATGTCTTTTATGGCATAACTCAAATGCTGTCCCTCTCAGGCACTCACTGACCTGGTGGGAAGCACAATGTATGTCCCTTTTCTTTCTTTTAAAGATTTTATTTGTTTCTTTTTTGACAGAGGAGAAGGGAGGGAGAAAGAGAGGGAGAGAAACATCAATACATAATTGCCTCTTGTGCACCTCCAACTGGGGACCTGGCCTGCAACCCAGGCATATGCTCTGACTGGGAATCGAACCGACAACCCTTTGCTTCTGAGGCCAGCACTCAATCTACTGAACCACACAAGCCAAGGCTGCCTGCCCCTTTTCTAATCACACTTCCCTTTCATTTCAATCATCAGGGACTTACAGAACCCAGAGGTGGTGGGGCAACTTGACATCTGGTTTCTGGGTTTTCCTTGCCACTTGCAGAGAGCAAGTGGTCCGCCACTTGTCCACCCTCATTGTTCTGCCAGGAATGGGCTTCCTGAGCAATCTTCTTCCCACGGCTCCAGGCCCAACCCACTCCAGAACACTTCCAGGGCCCCAGGTCCTGCTACCTCAGGAGCCAGGCTCAGCGCTCTTCAGGCCTTGTATCCAGGACAGAGCTCCTTCCTCTTCAAGACCTGAAATCCAGCCCCACCCTGGGCCTGCTTGCTTTTCTAATTCTGGAAATACAAAGCCTTTATTCGCTTGCTTTTTTTTTTTTTTTAAATAAACGGGCTTAATTGCCAGTGAGGTAGCATTTGATGATCCGAAGGCCGGCCCTAGAATAGGTAAAAGTTGTTCATATTTAAGGAAGGGAGGAGAGAAAATAGAATAAGGTCAGTGAAGATGCATTCACTATAACACTTCTATAAAATGGGATTCTCCTGTAATGCATGTGTTTACTCATCAAACATTTATGCAACCTGCTATGGGCCCATCAGACAATGGGAATGCAGACCAGAGAGAGGCAAAACCAGCTCTCAAAGTGGTATCTGGAGAGCAGCTATCAGAGAGGCTCCTCCGTCCACCAGGATGAAATACTGTTTATTATCACTTTAAACAATGTGTCTGTAGCACATAGTTTAAGCTTCCATATTTTAAATTACCCATTAGTTTACTTTTTACAGAGAGGATTGTAGATCAGATTTCTTTAGGGTAGAACCCACTCGACACCAACAATCACAGGAGTTTTCATGGACTTGGAGCTGTGAGAGGGGAATAAAATGCCTTCGCTCACATCATGTGACCTCCCTTACAGAATTACAGGTGGCAAGCCTGTCCTTCTATTACATTTTATAATGAAAAAAAGCACTAAAGCTATAAAAAAGGCTCAAAGAAGTTAAGTAATTTCCAAGGCAGGGGGCCAGTTCTGGAGAAAGACCTGGGTATCTAACCAATGACTCATCTACAAACCTAAGCAACTCCCCACCCCCAGCTCACAAAACTTTATCTTCCTTATTGGAAGCTGGAAGGAAGTGGAAGCATTGAGCCGCTGGGGAGGGGGTTTGAGGGTCAGGGTGCTGTCATCAGAATGAGATTTACAAACTGGAGCTTTGGGGCTCTGCACTTGCCCCAGCTCCTTTGCAGGCCCATAATATAAAAAGGTAACCATTCATATGCCTTCCAGTTAGGAGACTGTAATTTCTCACTTGTTTTAAATTTATAATTTCTTGGGTTCTATTTTGTCACTTTAAATAAATTTCTAAAATTTTAAAATTCTTTTCCTTAAATAGGCACCCCCAAATGGCACAAGTTCCAAACAAACTGGCTGCCCATCTGCTGGTTGGCCCCGCAGCTCTATATTTGTTCAGCAAGTTGGGGGAGGTCACAGCACACTCAGACCCAGAGAAGGCAGGTGTCAGCCCCCACAGATGTCATCCCTTGCCTCACTCACAGGAGGGAAACCCAGATATAAACAGCACTTAAAACTTGTAAAAACACCTATCAATTGACTTCCTACATGCCGCAGAATGCAACAAAGACTTCCAGTGGTGGGATGGAGGAGTGGGGGTCGGAATTGCCAAGCAATAAAACACCCGCCAGTGAGCTTTCTCAAACTGAGGAATTCACAGGGATTTTTAAGTGTAATGAAGGTGGTTTCATGGTGGTTATTAAGGATTGAAAATTCTCCAGAGAACTGAATGAGTCCATAGGTCTATACACTGGTGGGTATGACAGCCCCAATGTTGATTGATCAGAAAGGTCTTTAGTTAGGTCCAGAGAAGGCCACTGAAGACGCCTGGCCATTATCAGCTTCAGCTGGTCAGAACCAGCTCTGATGACCCACAGCACTCCATTTTGATCTCTCCTGTGCAACAGCTACTGAAAGTGGAAATTCTTCTCTTAACATACAATAAACCAGGAGCAATAAGGTACTTAGCTCAGGGCTGATCTACCCACCAACTATGTGTGATACACGTGTCTAGCACATAGCAAGTGCTACATCAGATTTGCTAATATTATTATAATCATATACACTTTACAGTTGGAGAAAGTGGGATCTGAAGAGGCCAAGTAATTTTCTCAAGGTCACCCAACTAGCAGTGATGGAGCTGGAGTTCCAATTCGAGACTCTCTGCTGCAGAGGTGGTCCTCTTTCTCCAGCCAAACCTGCCCCTTTGCACAGAGATCCTGACCACAGAAATCCTTGGATAGATGTCCAGTTTCCTTAATTCCCCTGTAGACTACCCTAGAAAGAGAACTCTGAGTGCACACTTATTCACCACCGACAAGGGCTGAGGAGTTTGGGAGTGGCAGGACCTCAGTCCCATGGAGTGCCACCCTTCTTTCTTCAGCCCAGTGACCAGAGAAGGCCTGAGGCACTAGGACAAATTCTGAGACGTCTTTTGTCCAGAAAATGTATGAACTTGAAGATGGAGGTAGATCATGTTTTCCAAAAGTGGCCACAATGATAGCTTCCATCCCACTTACTCTTCTTACAACGTTTACAATGTGATTCTTTTAAGTTGATAGAAACATTGCACGGAAACGTCCAGGGTTCCCATTCTTCCTCTTTCCCCTCTCTCCCCTCTCCTTTGATACACAACTTCCCCTTTCATTAACATCTTGCATTAGTGCAATACATTTTTTTTGTAATTGATGAATCACTTTATTCATTGAGGTTGATGGTTTACGTGAGGATTCACTCTTACCGTTGTATACTTCTATGGGTTTTGACAAATGTGCAATGTCGTGTACCCACCACGACAGTATCTTACACAATAGATTCACTGCCTGAGAAGTCCCCTGTGCTCCACCTACCCATCCCTCCCCTCATCCCCATGAAACGACGGCAACTTCTGATCTTTCTACTATCTCTATAGCTTCCCATTTCCCAGTATAATGCAATCATAATACTTTTTCTGTTGACAGGTAGGGCCTGCTTCCCCTTCTCAGTTGAAACTGAATGGGCTGTGACTAGGGCAGAAATGACATTCTGTGATTTCCAAGGCAGCATTACAAAGGGCCACACAGCTCCCACCGGATTCTCTTTGGATGTTCACTCTTGGACTCCACCACACTGTGAGGATGCCTAAATTGCCTGCAGAGAGACCCCCTGTGGAAAGGAACTGAACTCTCAAGTGATAGCCAGCCCCAGTCTTCCAGTCATATGAGTGAGCCACCTTGGAAATGAACCCTTCGGGCTCAGTTGAACTCGCCCACCGGGTGCCACGAGGAAGAGCGGTGAGCTGCCCCTGCTGAGCCCTGCTCAGACTGCAGGTGTCTGAGCCAAATAAGCGTTTTAAACCACTACGTTTCAGGGTGGTTTATAATGTGGCAATAGATAGCTGGAACATTTAGCTATCCTCTCGGAATAGAAAATACGTCTCCTTCATCACTGCAGTTTAACAGCAGGTGAGGGACTTTAGATATGAAAGTACTCGGTACTCGTTGTTGATGATGATGAAATCAAAATCTAAGGCAAACAGTATAGGTCAAAAATTCAAGAGCAAAATATTCACAAAATTTGAGATCTGGCAGGAGCCCTACCAATCATTCAGGGACAGTTTCCCTCATATGATGAAAATTAAGTGATTTACTTAGAGTTACATCACAAGTTAATGGCAGAATTAAGATTTGAACCCAGCACTCTATTTGCAAAACACAAGATTAAAAAAAAAATTAGTAAAAATTAGTTCTCTCTCATGAAACATGTAATCAACTTATAGACTCAACCAATCCAAAGGTAATTCACAAGTTTTTTTTTTTTTAATTAAAACATTGATCACTTTGGAGACAGCAGGATCATATAGAATTAAAGGGACACTAAAATATCTGGGAATCATATTTCCAATATCTACAATGAATGTTATCAAGGAGCAGCATCTTTCATGCCTCCATTGTACATTTTCTTAGGCTGTGAGTTGACTGATTCAGCCAACAGGAAAACAATTGTTTCATAATGAACCATCTCGGACTTTACTTCTCTCTCTAACAAAGGCCTTTTAACTGTATTGGGAGATGGTTTTCCATAGGCCTCTAATGAATCTGCACATCCTGTGATCAAGGCACTGGTCACATTTTTGTTCTGAAATATCTTTTCAAGGATGATTGTTTATTGAACAGCTTTGGGAAACAAAGATAGTGCCTTCCTCTGGAGCAAAGGGCAGACATGCTTATTTTATTGCACATTATGAAACTAACCTCAGGGCTTCTCTCCTGCAATGCAAACACTGTATGTGCAGATATCCCTCTGGGCTCATCTGTGTGACCTGATGAGGCTTGTGCATATGAGGCACTGGTGCATATATGCTGCTCACGCTGCTCTCTGTGCTGAGCAATGATGTCTTTTGCCTCTGGTCCAAGAGTCTTGTGTCTTCTCTACTATTCATGAAACAGTTGCAGGTTAACTTGTTAGCTTGTAAGTAGGATCAAGTCTCTGACCCTTCAGTCTTGATACTCTTTCCTTTTGGGTTGCAAATAAGGCCACATCAACAGTTGGAAAGATTAGTTACATCCACTGATGAGGATAATGAGCCTCATAAAGTGTTAACCTCTGTTTTAGGGTATGGCAAATATGCAAGTGCTCCCCTTCCCTGGGATAAGCTATACCTGAACCTCAATTCTTTTAAACCCAATAGACTGAAATTTTGGAACACTGAGACAGAAACTGGCAAAGGAGGTTTACCAAAATGCCAGTGAAGCTGAAGCTCTGGAGCCCTCACTGCCCAGGTCCTTGCAAGGCCCTGGCAGGTCATGTTTTGTAAAGTTTACAGAAGTCAGCTTTTAACCTCAATTGCTCAATTCCTCTCTCTTTCCACTCTGACTTTTTCTCTATTATACTTCCATTTTTGTAGGATGGTTTAGGAGTGGCCACAGGTATTTGGGATACCACTGAAAGAGAGTTGGTGATATACGTAGCCTGGATCAGCTTGAGACCCAGTTACACATGTCATGGTCACCTCTGGGTGTAGTTCAGCCATCCCTCTGTAGGGATAGCTTCCAGGAGTGCTCCTGCTGCCCACTCTGCCAGCACGAACCTCACAGCATGAAGACCCCAAGCCAGAGGCTCTATTAGGAAATGAAAGGGCCCCATGGCACTTACCACTCCAAGGATAAGAATAATGGAGGCTTCCCTGGCTGGTGTGGCTCAGTGGATTGAACACTGGCCTGCGAACCAAAGGGTCACTGGTTCAATTCCCAGCCAGGGCACATACCTGGGTTGCAGGCCAGGTCCCCAGTAAGGGGCATGCGAGGGGCAACCACACATTGATGTTTCTCTCCCTCTCTTTCTCTCTCCTGTCCCCTCTCTCTAAAAAATAAATTAAATATTCTTGAAAAAAGAATAATGGAGGAAAAACAATGACAGAAATGCATGCAGCCAGAAGCCAGTATTTGGAAAATTCTTCCAGTGATAGATATGTAAAATAGTAAGCGAAGGACTCCTGATCAAAATTCCTGTTGTTAGGGATACTCAATGCAGCTGATATAATAATAAACCCACTATATGATTTTTTCATGTTTGTTAGAAACTACACAAAATAGGGTTATCAGAGTTCCTGCATGTGCATACGCTACAAACAGTAGGACAAACACTTGTTGTGTGAAGTTCCATTATTTTATGCATCCCAAGGTGTCGGATTATATCTTGGCACACGGAATGCACCCTATCCTGACAAGGTCTGACAGTGTCTGAGGAGAAGGCACAAAAAAATTGCCCCCAGTGTTTAGGAATGGCCTGGAATAAACAAGAAAACAGTGCTCTAGTGACAAAACTCCTGCACATACTCATCGATCAATCAATGGGATGCAGTTTAAGTGTAATTTGATTACCTGACTATATAAACACAATTTGACTTGGTGGCAATTTTAAAATGCATCTGAATTGCTCCTTATAGAGCTTATTTTCAGATTAATTTTATATATTGTGTTCATAATCACTGATCATATCAAGATAAATATGATAGGAAGGACATATCCTGGGGAAGTCAATAATGTAAATCAAGAAATGAAAATTAGCAGAGCTTGAAAGTGTCAAAAACTCTCTTGCTGTAAGAAGATAATGGAAACTAAAACCAATGATGGTCAAAATCATAAAGATGGGGGGTAAAGGATACAATAGCCAACATAATGCAGATGAAAATTATTATAGAAAAGATAGAGGTGGCTAGGAGAATCAAGTCACTTTCACACAGGAAACAAAAGGCAGGAAGGTGGCTGATATTAATAAAGGAAGATGCAGTTTGTACAGACCATGCAGCAAGCTTGAGACCTATAGCTGCTTCGTTTTAATGAACTGGGTGACTTTGTCTCATGTCCTTTACTTTGCTACGTGCCCTTTATGTGTGCCTTTTTATCTAGCCAAAAACATAGGAGGAAACTGTATGTGTATTCTAGAGATTTGTCAGGCACACAGTTAATAGTCTATCACATTGTTTACTGCACTTTGTGAAGATTCTGCTATGTCTCCTTTTTAGATTCTGCAGCGTGCTCTGAGTTCTTTTCTAATCCCGAGGGTTCCCTTTGATAACTAATGTTGTGTTTGTAATGTTGCACTGTTTGTCTTAAAGAAAGTCCCTGAATTATATGAGCTTCAAGCCCCACTAACAGCAGATCTAGCTCTGGAGATGGATCATGCAATTTTATTCCCTGTCAGTCAGTGCCACACAATATTCCGACACTATTTTCTGCCCCAAAGAGAGATGATTCAATTGTCTAAAAGGTTCTGGGCTGGAGAAGAGACAGATCCAAATGGCCCCAGAATCTCACTTTCTCCTGCTTTTGGAAGTTTAGTGAAAGGTGTCAACGAGGGTTGTAGCTGTGTCAAAAAAAAAAAAAAGTATGTTATCTGTTTTGTTTTGGGGGTTTTTGGGCAGTTTCCTCATAGCAGTTTAGTAATTTGGCTGCTTTTGTACCTTTCAGAAAGACTCAACAACAGTGAATTCAGACTAAGGCTAACCAGTTTGAACGCAGGGAAGGAGGGCAATAGAGCTATGCCAAGCCAGGTGCTTTCTGCTAGCTTTGGCTCTTATTCTACATTGACTGAGTTGAATCTCATAGTTCAAAAAGCCAACTGTTAAATAGTGACCATTTATTGAATGAATGAATGAGCGAGCCAACTACTCCTCTACACAGACTGTAGTGCCAATTGCTGTGTTTGTCATGGTCCTTATTCCAGACAGCAGCATCCACCATAATTAATTTAAACACAAAGGGATTGTTAAGGATGTAGCGAGCACATAGAGTTGTTGGAAGAGCCGAAGTAGGCTACAGCTGTAGGGCAGCTTCCAGAATGTGAGACTTCCATTTGTGGAGGCAGCAGCTCCCTTTGTGGCTCAGTTTGGTGGTGTGGTTCTGGAAAACATCCTCAAATCTCCACCTAGGAAAATTTTCTGCAAACCTGGCCAGTGCACCTCACTGAAGAACAGTGGTGATAACCTGCCACTCTCATCTCTCACCATGAGAATGAAAAAGACCTTACCAGAGATGTACCAATAATATCTGAGCCCTTTGGAGCATTTTCTCAAGGACAACCCATATTAAAACTCAGCACATATTAAGCAAAATGATGCTCGAAAAACATCAAATAATTAGACAGTGATATAGGCAGGAATATCTCTTTAGTGATACTACAAGTATCAGTTAGTTAGTGGGAACTAACCTTTGTAATAAATACAAGGACACAAAGATGAGTCATTTAAATTTCACCATCTATACTATTCTGGTTCTGCCTTCTCACTCTCTCTACCACTCTGCCTCTCACACTCCCACCATGGTCAAAAAACTGAAACAAATTATGCCATAGAACAGGATAGTTTAAAAAAATTGTATTTAACACTGAAAGTCTCTTCCAAAACAGGAATATTTAGTACTTGCCTACAATTTTGAATTAATATTATAAAGCAGACTTTTTTGTTGCCTATGTTTGGAACATATGACAAATATACACAATACTATACAACAGGTTCTCTGCGTAGTGTAGGGTAATCACTATTACAGATATTCAACTTCTGTAATTGTATAAATTCTTCATGATACAACAGACTAGCCACAGCTCCATGATCAATGGCTTCTACTTACTGATAGGGCATATTTCCATAGCCATTACACAGACTCCCATGCATAGGTAAGCTCAGGGTACTTACTAAGTCTGTTTCAGGAAAATGATACAAACACCTGGTCTTCCTGTGCTTGACTCTTCAATATTTCTGGCAATAGACCTGGGAATATTTGGTTCAGTAACCCCTTTGATGGACTTTTGTCTTCAGTGCAGATAGTCTTTTCACTTCTACAAAATTTTTATCCATCTGCAAAATGTTCTGACTTTGCAACCCCTCACCCCAGTCCATCTCTAAGCTTTCCAGGCAATAGTGAATGCTTGCCAGGTTCACTGGAATTCACTTTTCTATACTGGCACCAACTAAGTCCTACAGGCACGATATGTAGTGGCTTTACTTTGTGTCAATTTAGTTAAGCTGGAACTGTGCTCCCCAAAAGTCCTTTCCCCACAGGATTCTGAGCTAGGATTGTACACAAGAGAAATTTGCATGAGATTTGGAAATCCCAAGTTAAACAGCTGCCATTAGGCTTTCAAGTTCAGCACTGGTCACACACATTGCTGATCCGCTGGGTCATTTTGCTAGCCTGGGGCAGCAATGGGGTATACATTTCCTTCAGCTCCCACCAGATCACCTCCTTCATCTCCTAGTCCTGGGCCAGGCACGTGAACAGCTCCATAGAGAAAGGCGCCAACTTCTTCAGGTCACCCACCAGCCTCACTGGGGTTGGATGCAGTGAAAGACAGACACAGTTAGCCCTTATACATTCCACTTGCACATTTTCCTCTGCTTTATAAGCAGCTTTTCATCCCAGCTCTCTGCCTTTGGACCTACAACAACTTCAGGCCAGTCTCCAGACAGCTCCCCTCCATGGTCCCTGGTTGGAAATTTATCTCGCATCCTCTAACCAATCTCTTTCCAGAACTTGATTTCTTTAGCTCTTCCACAACTGTGTAAAGTCTAATCCCTATAACAAATCCCCTTATCCACACCACTCACACCGGTTTTATTCTCCTGACTGTACTTTGACTGCTCTGCTCCTGAGAAAGCTGATGGGGAACAGAGGAACAAATTATCCTGAGAAATGCGATTTCAGCCTGTTAATCACTGCAGTCAAATGGGAACTCAGGCAGGAGCACAGGCTGAGAGCAAATCAATGCACCTTATTCCTAACAATCATCAACACTCTTCACATTTTTTATGCTCTCTGGTATAGCCATTGCACCCCTAAGAATTTACCTCAAGGAAATAGTTATGGACTGTATAATATTTTGATAAATCACTTGGTGAAACTTTCAAGGGACATGTCTCAGTGAAATAGATGCTCCATGAATTGCTGTCTCAAGATAGTTCTGCTGACTACAAAACTCTCCTTTGCTGAGGAAGTGTGCAGAGATGAATAACTCTGAACTTCAGACTTCATGGGGGACATTTGTAAACTGTCCAAGGAAGAAAAAGAATAGAGAAGAGGCCCCTTCTGGGAAGAAGAATGAAGGGTAGAAAACACAATATCAAATGGCTAATGATCCTGAGTTTCCACTGTGTGGCGTGTGCTGTGTGTTTCCCCATCAAGCAGTCGTGTCTGATAATTCACGATGGGGCTGGTTCTCTTTGGAGACAAGTCAAAGCAGTGAGCCCTTCAAAATGCGCAAAAATAGAAAAAAGTAAGGAAAACTTGGGAACAGTCTAAGTGTTAAAAATTGGGAATTACCTAAATGAATGATGTCATTTCCAGACAATAAAATATTATACTACCATAAAAATTATGTAAATGTAGTTTAGTAACATTAAAAAACATCTTAAATGAAGAAAGCATGTTTCAAGAGAATGTAGAATGCAAAGAAAACAGACAGGGAATACACAGCAAATATTGACAGTTATGGTAGGTTAAGCTGATTTTTACTTTCTGTCTTTTATTTATTTGTAATGTCTACAATAAACATGTATTTATTTTGTTACAAAACAAAAACAGCAGAAGTATATAGATTTTTGTAAACTAGGTGAGTCTTATACCCAAAACAAGGGCTCAAACATAGGAAAAGAAACAGTAGGTAGATTTAGGCAGGTATTCATGTTCCAGAAATTGGTAATCTGATCCAGCTGTGTCCTATCACACTGCTGTCACCCTCAGGAGTAGGGGCACCAATCAACACATTCCTTCTCATCCCAGAGACAGTCACACCACAAAGGTGCAAAAAAGGCCAATAGAGAGTGGGGCTCATTGTCCTCATACTGAGGCAAACGAGTTCTGTGCTGGTCTCTGTCAAAGGCTGCCAGCCACTCTGGGGAGCAACTCTGCACCAGCCAGCAGAGCTGAACCTGCACTTCTAAGTTTATACCCTGAAGAAACTCCCATAATGTACGTAAGGAGCTGTGCACCTGAATGTTCTTTTTAGCGTTGCATTCTTTGCACTCATTTTTCTCCTGTGGGAAATTTCAAACACATACAAAGGTTTAATAAACCCCACATACTTGTCACTCAGCTTCAACAAAAAATTCATGGCCAATCTCATCTCCACTACATCACACCCATTCACCACCACTCCTATATTATTTCAGAGCATTTCTCAGGCATGATATCATCTCATCCATAAATATGTCAGTATAGATATATCACACACGCTGAAGAGATGTAGATATACAAATACAGTATATACCTCAAAAATAAAAACTCTTAAAAAGAACCAGAGGACTCCCGCCCAAGATGGAGGCATAGGTGGACACACTGTGCCTCCTCTCACAAGCAAAATTAAGGACAACAAAGATTTAGAAACAAGAAGACAACCAGAACTGATAGAAAATTGAATTGTACGGAAGTCCAACAACCATTCATCCAGACTGGTAAGAGGGGTGGAGTCGTGGCAGGAAAAAGTGGAGGTTGCTTGACCCAGGTGTGCAGGCAGCAGCAGCTAGCAGATCCCAGGTGCACAGGCAGCGGCTAGTGGACCCTGGGCACAGGGTGGCAACTGTGCAGACCCAGTGAGGCTGTACAAGGCGGCTGGCTGACCAGGCGGTCCCACATTCACGTGCAGATAATCCGGGTGAGTGGAAGCAGCAGAAGGGACTGGAATCCGAGAGAGGGAGAGAGGAGCAAGCCATTGTTCCCTCTTGGACCCCGCCCCCACATACAGCGTCACAACCCTATGACTGGGCTTCCCTGCCCTGGGGAACTCCTAAGGCTTTGCCTCTCACTACCTAACAGCCCGAACCAGACCAAAAAAAAATATATATATATATAGCTCAAACAAGAGAACAAATCAAAGCCCCAGAACTAATTCATCTAAGCAACCAAGAGATAGCCAACCTATCAGATGCACAGTTCAAAGCCCTGGTGATCAGGATGCTCACAGAATTGGTTGATTCTGGTCGAAAATTAGATGAACAAATGAAGGCTACAATAAGTGAAATGAAGAAAAACACACAGGGAACCAATAGAGATGGGAGGAAAACTGGGACTCAAATGAATGGAGTGGACCAGAAGGAAGAAAGAAACAACCAAACAAAAGAATGAAGAAACAAGAATTCAAAAAAATGAGGAGAGGCTTAGGAACCTCCAGGACATCTTTAAACGTCCCAACATCCGAATTATAGGGGTACCAAAAGGGGGAGAAGAAGAACAAGTGGAAAACTTATATGAACAAATAATAAAGGAGAACTCCCCCAATCTGACAAAGGAAATAGACTTTCAGGAAGTCCAGGAAGCTCAGAGAGTCCCAAAGAAGTTGGGCCCAAGGAAGAACACACCAAGGCACATCGTAATTGCATTAGCCAAGATTAAAATAAAGGAGAGAATTCTAGAAGCAGCAAGGGATAAGGGCACAGTCACCTACAAAGGAGTTCCCATCAGACTGTCAGCAGATTTCTCAAAAGAGACCTTACAGGCAAGAATGGGCTGGAAAGAAGTATTTGAAGTCTTGAAAGGCAAGGACCTACATCCAAGATTACTCTATCCAGCAAAGCTGTCATTTAGAATGGAAGGGAAGATAAAGTGCTTCTCAGATAAGGTCAAGTTAAAGGAGTTCATCATCACCAAGCCCTTATTGTATGAAGTTAAAGGGACTTATGTAAGAAAAAGAAGATAAAAAATAGGACAGTAAAAAGACAGCAAAGTCACAGATATTAACAACCACACCTAAAACAAAAGCAAACTAAGCAAACAGCTAGAACAGGAGCAGAAACACAGAAAAGGAGATCACATGGAGGGTTAGCAACAGGAGAGTGGGAGGAGGAGAGAGGGGGAAAAGGTACAGAGAATAAGTAGCATAGATGGTAGGTAGAAAATAGACAGGGGACGGGCAAGAATAGTGTGGGAAAAGTAGAAGCTAAAGAACTTATGACACATGGACACAAACTAAAGGTGGGTAATGTGGGTGGGAGGGGGTGTGAAGGGTGGAGGGGAATGAAGGGGGAGAAATGGGACAACTGTAATAGCATAATCAATAAAATATATTAAAAAGAAAAACAAACCCAGCCATAATATTACACCTAAGACACAATAAGTCATTCTTAATATCTTTAATTATTGAGTCAGAGTTCAAATTTTTAATTTTTTCATGAATGTGATCATTCATTTTTTTATCCTCACCCAAGAACATTTTTTTATTGATTTTAGAGAGAGAGGAAGGGAGAGAGATAAATAACATGTGAGAGAAGCATCGATTGGTTGCCCCCCATATGTACCCAGACCAGGGATCAGGGATAGTAAGCACCTGGACCAGGGGAGGCACACACCTGACTCCAGACTAGGTATTGAACCTGCAAGCTCAGGAAGTGCCCTGATTGGGAATCAAACCCGCAACCTTTCAGTTATGGGATAAGACTCCAACCACCACACCTGCCGGGGCTTCAGATGTGATCATTTATGAGACAATTGGGACTCTAGAAGTAATGGAATATTTAGTTATATTTTTAAACTATTACTAAAAATGTTTAGATGTGATAATAATTATGTATGTTTTAAGTCTCATGCTGAAATATTTATGGATAAAATGATATGTTATCTGGAATTTGCTTCAAAATGGGGTGATGTGGGTAGAGATGAAACAAGATTGGTTATGAGTTGTTCATTGTTGAAACAGAAAGATATGTACATGGGTTTATTATACTATCCTCTCTGCTTTTTTATTTACAATATGTGAAACTTTCCATAATAAAAAATTTAAAAAGCAGATCTAAACAATACATTGTTTATACATGAAAGATAAGAAGACGGGGACGGGAGGGAAAGACGAACATAAACTTAAGGGTCTGGTTGCCTGGGAGCAGTCAGATTACTGGAAATGTTCTTACTAGTTCTTAGTTGTAAGCAACCCTTATGTTATTTTTCTGATAAACGACAGATAAATATTAAACGACAGATAAAAATAAAAGCATGCTTTCATGTTCCAATGCGAGTATGTGGTGTCACAAACCAAGGATTAGAATTGGTCCAATGTGGTGCACTTGAGTCTTCTATTCCAGTTCACTTCTGACCATCCATGACCCACATTGTGGAAAATGCAGGACCGTGTGATGATTAGTGTCTTCAAACTCTCAAATTCTAAAAGGGTAAAGTTGGTTTCATCTGTGCCATGGACGTTAGCCCTGATTACAAATACCAGCAGTAAAAAAGGGGCTTCTGCTGAATTTCTATTTAAGAAAATGTAGGGAACTGCTCTCTTTGGCTGGATTGTGTTCCTCTTCTTGATCTCTAACTGGTGGAAGGCCCTTGGACTCAGTCCTCAAACTCTTTTCTTCTCTCCCTACACCCAAACCGGAATGGTACCATCCAGTTCCTGGATTTCATACACCATTTACAAGCTAGTGACTCTCAAGTTTGTATTTCCAGTCCTGACTTCTCCTCTGAATGCCAGATTCCTTTATCCAATTGCCTACATGACGTTTCCACCAGGATATCTACTCTTGGATATCCAAAACTCCAGATTCTTCCTCAAATAACCACTGTTGATCCAAACACACAGAGACCATAAGCTGTGCCATCATTCCTGACTCCTCTCTTTCTCTCAACACCCCCCACACAATCCATCAGCAAATCCTGCCTGTCTCTATTTTCCCATCTCTAGAGATGTCTGCACGGCCTCTACCTTTAAGGCATAAGCTACTGACCTCTTCCTAATGATCACTGATACCACCTTAGTCCACCTTGTCAATGCTCAGTGTTCGTGGAACTTGTCTTCCTGTATCTTCCTTTTACAACAAGCATGTTGTCCCTGATGTCCTGCCCTCTTTTTGTACCACTCCCACCTCCCCACCAGGGTACAAGTAAACATCCACGCATTTTTCAGGAGCTTCTATCTTCTCCCTATCTCCTTCCCCTCATCCTACCCCCACTCTAAGCCTGGTGGGAGCCCTGACCCTTACGACTCAGGCCTGTCCTTGATTTCCTTGCTTCTTTCTACTCACAGTAGATGTTATTCCCTCCGTTATTGGGAGCTACATACCTTACACCTCATCTTCTTTTCATCTTCTAACCCCTGGCTTAGCTTTCATGGTGGACAATGTGCAGAGGGTTTACCAATAAGAGAATTACTTATCCAGATGGATTTCAAAACTATTTATGCCCACTGCACTACTCTTAACATTCACACGTGATCATTTTCATCACAGATTAGATTTGTAAAAGGTGCATGAAAACCAGGTTTCTATCAGAGGACTTTATTTTCTCACTAATCTTTTCTTAAATAAGAGATTGCATGTGCAGTGTATGAAAAGGGGCCCGCCATTTTCTCCTCCTCCTTTTATCACTCCAGAGTCTTAAAAGAATTAAGACTCATCATTAGAAAAAGCTTTAGCCACAGGAAAACCTCCCCAGCTTCCTTTTCCAAATTCCAGTCCTTTGCTGCACCTCCCTCTTTCCCCCTGCAGTATCTCCTCACCCTGAAGCTCTAACATTCAAGAATGGCCCTTGCCTGGAAAATCTCTGGCATGCCCTGCAGCTCCCTGTCACCACCGCTGTGGCTTCCTTTCCCTGCAGGTCCAAGCCCCTCCATGCCATCAGCTTCCTCCTCCTCGCCCCTGGCCTTGTTTTCTTCAGAAGCCTTCTCCAGCTCTTCCAGAGCCAGCTGCCATTGTGGTTTATGACATTCCAGTGATATTTGCTCCACTTCCAAATGGAGACCTAAAAAACAGGTCAGCTGCCACCTGGCTTTCACACCATCACTTTTTTAACTCATGAGCCATTCGGAGGCCTGGGATTAGAGTGGCCACCACCCCCCAGGGAGCCCTGCTTTACTTATCACCTTCCTGGCTGATTCAAGATACACCCCTGTCTGGGCCTCTTAAGCCAGCACTAGCACACACACTCGGAACTGCACAAGGAACCCAAAGCAATTACACTTCTCATTTAATAGGAAATACCGTTGTTCAGCCCCACCTTAAAATGCACATTATGTGTGGAGAGCCATACAACAGCAGGCTGGAGGAATGTCCTTCGTATTTTTTATCCTGACCATGACCCTCTTTATGACACTGCAAAGACACACCTCTGTGGAAACTGTCTTCAGAGCTAGTGGCTGCTACCTGCAAGCATCCTGAAAATCAAACTTGGTGCTGGCCATAAACTTGACTTTCCCAGGAGTGGAACTCTCTGCTAACCAGAGAGCACTGCTAGACCACTTTTTCTGTTCCTGAATTGAAGTATGAGGCCACAAAGACAGATTGACCCTGTCTCCCACGTCACCTGACTCACCACACATACCATAGTTTCAGGGCAACGGGTGCAAATAAACTGGCCATATTCTGTCAGCCTTCTCTTTGAGATTTGTCTTTGAGAAGCCCCTCCCTTCCTTGAGTACATTCCTACTGAGGGCTTCCACCAGCCAAGCGGCACAGCTTTGGTTTCTGCAGCCCCCAGGCCAGGCGGAAGACCACTGTGAGGGCTGAGTGACTCTTCTCTGTTGGAGTCAATGGTAGCTGAGCCCTTGCTCAGTGCCTGGCACAGCGTTAGCCTCTGTCCTGTTAGTTCTACCAAACCAATCAAGCAGGACACAGCCTCCACCCTTCAGAAGTTTCTAAAGTCTATTGGGAGTGATCATACATATACACACA
Source organism: Anoura caudifer (assembly GCA_004027475.1). Classification (NCBI taxonomy): domain Eukaryota; kingdom Metazoa; phylum Chordata; class Mammalia; order Chiroptera; family Phyllostomidae; genus Anoura; species Anoura caudifer. The sequence goes on from PVKU01007366.1 coordinate 45,867, forward strand.
CACACTAACCCAGGAGATATAAGAAAAGTACAGCTGTGGCTGGCATGGCTCAGTGGATTGAGCACTGCCCTGCAAACCAAGGGGTTGCCAGTTCAATTCCCAGTCAGGGCATATGCCTGGGTCAAGGGCCAGGTCCCTGTAGGGGTTACTCGGAAGGCAACCACGTGTTGATGTTTCTCTCCCTCTCTTTCTCTCTCCCTTCCCCTCTCTAAAAATAAATACAATCTTTTTTTAAAGAAAAATACAAAATGCCAGAGAGTTTAGAGGTAAAAGTTACATTTAAGTGGAGAGAGACTTCATCTATAAGACTGACCTATCTCTTTGTGAACTCTGTATAAACAGAAAATAACATTCATGATACATAATCATATTTAAAAATTTTAAACTTCAATCTCCTATGTTGATTATGCCCATTATACCTGCCATCCTGGGGAAACACACTCAAATTTCCAAGTTTATGGAAATCACATACTTCATGTCCTGAGGCACTTCAGTCAGTTTGATGACAATGTCACAAAGAACATGGGTCCTGGCCACAGGCCACCAGGGAATGCATCGACTAATCTCTATTTCTTATTTCACTATACAAACACCTCATCTTTTCTATGTTCCAGGTACTGTTCTAAGCACTTTGTAAATATTAATTCTTTGAATTCTCATAAGCATGCAAGAGATACTACTGTTTCCATTTTACAAGTGGTAGAACTGAAGCACTGATCAATTATATAACTTACCCAAGGTCATATAGTCAATGCAATTCAAATCCTGGCTAACAGGATTCTAAGTCATACAGTCTGTGATCTTAACCACTATTCTGCTTATTGACTTAATTATAACAGTCCTGTCAGGTGTAACCTATGATGGAGACGTTTTGCCGTGGGTCGCTCATGTTTCTGAACATCTTTGAGCAGAGACACAGCTTTCTCTGTCCCTAACTGTTGTTTCAAAGGTGTTTGCTTGGTGAACAGCCTTTGGGAGATAGAGCCATTGTCTCCCTCTGGAGGTAAGGGCAGACATGCTTACTGCTCATTATAAAAGATTCAGGCTTCCTGAGCTCAGGGTTCCTCTCCTACAATACAAGCAACAGGTGGCCTCTGACCTTCTTCAAATCTCTTCATAGAAGTAGGGCTCAAGGAACAAATGCTGGCATTATGGCTGCTACTGCTGCTATGAATAATGACGTCCTTTGTCTCTAATCTATGTGTCTCCTATTTTCTGCCACAGGCATAAAACTGGGCTAGGCTAACTGTTAACTTGAAAATAGTGTAAAATCTCAGACCCTTCATGGTCTTAACAACCTATATCTCCACTGGGAAGATAGATCTGCTTCCCTGAAGACCTTCTAGAGGAGGCAGTGTTTGAGCCATGTCTTAAAGGAAGTGCTGAAGATGAAGGGCCTCCTGGTAGGAGAATGACATGCAAAGTCAAGAAGTGGGAGGATGCGTGACACTGCATGGGCTGCTAGGCCTTCTGACTCCAAGTTTCAGTCTCTCCAGTAAGCTCTCCATTGGGAAGTAAACTTATTTTTAGGTAAGTCCTCTTTTATATCTCTTCTTCTTTTAGAAGCTGCAACATGACTTTCTTTTTCCACTTTGTCAAATGGGCCACCCATGAGCTGAGAAAAGCACACAACAAAAATTCATCCTGCTTCAAACATTTCTGACTGCATGGCCCCTGGGAATCAGGTTTGCTGAAGATCAAAATCCAGTTCAGCAGGAGCCGACGAAGTCAGTGGTGGTTTGCACCTTCAGCAGCTTTCTCTTTACATCTGCATGTGTCTGCCATTGGACTGATGCTTATGTCCTTTGTTATGAGTTTTACTCTAAACATTTGTTGCAATAAAACATTTTGGAGCTCAATCAATGTCAACTCTTGAAGACAATATCCACACTTAGGATATTGTTCCCAACCTGAGGGTATAAAAAAGGCATCTTGAAGATGCAAATGGAGGGCTTAGTTTATTCCAGCAATTTGTGAATGTCTGGTACTGGGTCACCTCCAGAAGCAAAGCCTGAGACAAGGATTCAAATGTGAATAGTTTAATCCAGCTGAGAAAACAAAGTCAGTGTGCATCTGTACCACAGGGTTCTCCCTCCTAGGAGCAGAGGGGCTGAAGTACTCATATACCAGCTCCTGTCAGTCTTTGGTTGAAGGCTGTTGGTGGGGTGGGAGGGCTCCAGAGGAGAGGAGGGTCAGTTCCCCAGCCCTGCTTCTCCCTAGCAAAGTAATAGAGACACTGGCAAGGAAGACATCAGTTACCACCCACTGCAGTGGTGAGCACGATGCTTTGGACTGAAGGGCCTCTGCTGCTAGCAAAGGACATCGATCCCCTCTCCCTAGAAGAGAAGGTTACAAGAAATAATCATCTAATGGTATGGCTAAAAACCCAGGCCTCAAAATTGTAAAGAATGCATACGACATTTGTCCAGAAAGTATCCATCCATATACTATGAAAAATAGAGACATTTATTGAGGACGATACAAGATACAAGAAACATTGTACACAGGACAATGATGCCTCAGTCACCTTCAAAGTAGGCACCTTGGGACCTCACACAGTCTCACAATTACCATCAGCTGCCCCATTGTATTCTCCTGAATCTCATTGAAAGTCTGAAATCTCTTCCCTTTCAAATGTGACGTTAGTTTGGGGAAAAGCCAGAAGTCACAGGGCATCAAATCTGGGCTGTATGAAGGTTGAATCACCTGGGTGATTTGATGTTTCACCAGAAAACTGCATGAAATGTGACGCATGAGCAGGCATGTTGTCATGATGAAGCTACCAATCGCCAGTTGCCCATAGCTACGGCCTTCTGAACCATCCAAATAGTTTCCATGGAAGAATGTTGCATGAACTGTTCTTGTTACATTAACAATAGCTGGATTTTTCTGGACAAAGTGTGTATAAATATATGTATGTATATATGTGTATGTATACACACACACACAAGTTTTCTGGGAGGATACTTGCCGCATAAGTAATAGAAGGTAAAGCTGTCTCTGGCTAGCCATCCGCCCTCCTGAGCAGCACGTCCAGCTGTGGAGGGGGCACAAGAGGCTCTGGAGAAGTTTGACGCAGGGCCAGTTCCCCAGTGCCTTTAACTTGTGTCTGAATCAGGCACAGTTGCTGATTACCCTTTAGTCAGAGAAGTAACTAGCCCCTGAGACATGGAGGTGGACACCTGAGGCAGGGGGTGTTTGTGCCTGAATTGGCATGATGTTTGCAGTGAAGTTGCCGGGAACATCCCTCACTTTCTCCCAAGCACACATAGAGCAGGCGAACGGCCAAGACAGTGATTATCAGGGATCAAAGGAGAGACATGGAGCCACCTGTGGCCTTCAAAACACAAGTCTGTGAGAGGAGGGTCCATGGAGTAATCACTGTCCTCTGCCTGAGAAAGGCTCTCAGCCCCCAGAAAATGCAGATTTCATCTTTTCAGGCACAAGAGCAGCCATCGCCTCCCTCCATGTTGCCCACTTCCTTGACCATGTGACCACCACTCAGTTCTTGTCATAGCCACAGACTATCTGCTACTATCAGCACCGCCGCCTGAACAGCTGATAATTCCTAACCTTTCTCCAAATTGAGTTACTTTTTAAACATATATATTTATTAACAAAGGAAACTTGACCTCATTAGTGTGAATGAAAATGCAATATCGCAGCAACAATGAACACAAAATAATGTTCCCAAAGTTCTGCTTGATCACCACAGTAGGGGTCCTGAGGGCTGCTTGCTCTTTCTCTCTCCCAATCTCTCTCCCTCTCTTTCCTTTTCTCTCTCTCCTACAAAAGAAAGAGTCAGGGTTTGATCTTTGATTAATCAGGAGGACTGAAACAGATGCCTAGAAATTGACAGGAGAAGTAGGTCCACAGCTAGAGGTGGAATTAGCAAGGAAGCCTCCTCCCCCTCTCCCAGGGGGATGAGCTCTGACGCTCTCCACAGGACACAGAAGAGGAAGGTTTCCCATCTCCTTCCCCCAGTAAGGAGAGGAAAGCAAAGAAAGGAAAGCAAAAGGGAAGAGAAAAAAAGAGAGGGACAGAGCGAGCAAGACAGAAAGCATGCAGCACTTTCCACCGCCCCCTCTGCATCAGAAGCTGCAGTGCCATTCGCAGGCAGGAATTTTCCTCTCATTAAAGCAAAAGAAACTTCCAACCTATTGAGCCTTCTTCCTGCATGCTAATTACTGCAGGACTGACTGCTGCGGGATCCCTTCAACGAAGGCATTTGTGCTCACAATTTAGCCTGCAAAAAAAAATTCACTCTTAATTAAAAACCAAGCTGACCTTTTGGAATGCTTATTTCTGAAAGAAAAGAACTGACTTTTTAAGGTTAATAACACCTAATAAGTTTCATGACCGCAAGATCAGGGGGCACGTGCACTTGAATATCTGATGGCATCTATGATAAGGATGTCATACAAACCCACATCACGTCTTCCTGAGGTCAAAACCGCAGATGGGAGACGGCTCTACAGAGGACAACTCAGTGGGCAGCCCTTGTGACTTCAGTAAAGGGGCAAGCCCCTGGAGGTAGGGGGTAGCAAATGTGTTTTGCCCCAAAAGCCCATGGGAAGGACTGTGCAGTGAAAGATGCTGATGTGAGGCAGGGGTGGGGCTGACGGGGTAACCATAGTGTGATCCTGAGGATGGAGGGCTGTCAGTAGCTCTTAGGATCTATTCCCATAAAGATTGGGTTCTGATTTACATATTTATAAGAATACACAGAACTTCCAGGGAGCAAATGTGGTTTAAACTTATGAAAATTTCAGCCTCATCTTCACCTTTGAGACAAGCCTGGAAAAAGGCAGGAGAGGGACAAAAACAGAAACAAGTATGTGTTGGAGACGCAAATGGAGTTAGGGTTTCATGTTCAGTGTGTGTGACCAGGGCTCAGAAGGATTTAATTCTGCCCCTGAAGGTGGTTGCTATAGTGTCAATTTAACCTCTGTGGACTCCGGTCCTTGCTTGAAAAGGCGAGCAACAGTGCCCTTCCTCTGTTAGTTGTTTTCAACACGTTCTATTTGATGCTCACAATTACTCAGTCGGGGCGGATACTAGAGAAAACAGGTATTGTCTGCATTTTACACATAAACCCTCCCTCAGGCTTGACTGTTAAGTAGGGAGTCATCATTCTAGTTCTAGTTCTGCTACTTGCTGGCTGTGTGACCTCGGAGTGATTACCTAACCTTCTCGTGCCTCAGCTTCTTCGGGAATAAGACAGCACCTACATCATAGGGATGGTGTAAAGATTAAATAAAGTAATATAAGTAAAGTGCTTAGAAAAGTCCTGGTTCTTACTAAGCTCTCAGTAAGTGTTCGTTTTTCTTGACTAAGGTATCAGACCTGGCATTCTAATCCAGGGTTGCTCATTGACTAAAAGCAAGGGCTTTAAATTCTAACAAGCCAGTGTGCAAACCACATTCCCACAACTTCGCTGTGAGATTCAGTTTCCTCATCTGGAAAAGGGATGAGTGATTATAGTACTTACTGCACGCAGTGACTGAGATTAAATGTGCCCAAGAAACTGCTTTCAGACCTGTAAGACCCATTTCAGACTTCTGACCTCCAGAACTGAAAGATAATAAATTTGTTGATGATAATTTGTTACAATGGTAGTAGGAAACTAATACAGAGACCTTGTAGCTTCTGCTTTTATACTTTTTGAAGCTGACTATCAAATAAAGGTCAGAAAGTGCACAGAGAAAGGGAGAGGGTCTGAAGCCTGAAAGACAATGGAGAGAAAGAGAACCTGCCAGTGGCCAATCTTTGTAGCTACCCTTCTGAGGCACCCAACATGTGACTAAAGCATTCTTGAATCTTTCAGTCCCATCAAGCAGAGATTAGCTGTGCCCATGCCCAAATTTCAGAACTATAAGCAAATAAATGTTTGATACTGATTTAACCCACCAAGTTTTGGGGTGGTTTGTTATGTAGCAATGAATAACTGAAACAAAGTCATCTCACTTGATGCTCATCACTGTCCTATGAGGTCGGAGCCAACATCATTCCCATTCGCAAATAAATATACGAAGGCTTAGAGAAATCAAACTAGTAACTTGTCCAAAGTCAGAGTTAGTCAGGAAAGACAGGATCGAATCTTAGGCAAAATGACTGAAGAATCTATGCTCTTTACTTGGAAGATTTAATATTATTCATCATCACCTTTAGATCTAAGCACCAGAAGTTCACCTTGAACTACTGTATTCGATATTAGTAGAAAGCTTTTTTTATGATAGCAAGAAAGTCAGAGAAGCAAACCCTGAAACTGAGCTCAGTTGTTAGACCTGTGAGAGTGTGTGTGTGTGTGTGCATGTTACATTTTTCTCCTCAAGTGTTAGTTTCCTTCTGTCAGATGGCTCTCTCCAAAAGTTTAAAAGTATTAGGCAGGTTTAAAAAAATGGCTGAATAATGGCAGGAAACATTGCTGTCACAAGTCTCAGACACATCTTCCAGCTTTGCCATCAAAGAAAACCTGAAGCTGTTTCTTGTTCCTATTAAAGGTGTGGAGAAGGATTCCAATCGGCCATTTGTGGGCCAGCACTGACCCTTAGACCAAAAAACAGCTCAAGAGTGTAAGCTCTTTTAAAACATGGGAGCTCACTGTTTAAATCCTAAGACAGAGAACTTTCCAGAGGAAAATGGGTAGTCATGCACTAACCTAGTACAGCAAACAACAGATGCCTCTACAAATGGAGAGGGTTGGGTTTGGAAAAGCAAAAATTATGTCAATGAAAGACATTTGGAAATTAGGGATTGTTGGGAACTGCCCTGCCTGATTTCAGAAGCTGTAACCTCCCATGGCTAAGGCTGAGTGAGGAACCTTGGAACCATAAGCCACTAAGGAAACAAGGCTTATCTCCCTGGCAGGGGCACCACCTCTGCTCCTTTTTCTTCATCCTGCCTGACCCCCAATGCTTCATTGGTTAGCCAATGACTGGTAAGATTCTTCAAGGGGGGAATGACCTAACACAGGCACAATCACAGGGAGGCCCCAGGGAAGGACTCGGGGGGGGGGGGCTATAGCAAAAGGGGGTGATGGTCCCTCACCCTTTGGCTTTGACATAGCCTGAGTCTTCATTGTGTCTGCAAGAAGTCTCCTAATCTCTTGGCTGTCTTACTTCCCCTGCCTGACTTAAGCCTGAAACAATGCTGGTGGTGGGTGTCGCCCTGTGCTGGAAAGGGTGGGTTCCCTAGGGCATCAGGCCTAAGAAAGAATATGTAAAATCCTGTGAAACCTGCTTTGTTTAGAATGCTCTCAACTAAATAATAAGGGTCAAAGCAGGAAGTGAGTTTGTTCCCCAAAGTTTTGTGGCCATTTAGCTATCTGACCCTGACTCAAAACAGGCCCTCAGAGTTCTTTGTATATTATCTATTGTTTGATCCTTACTGCCTGATAATGATTAATGAGCTTTACCTGTGTTCCTGTGCAAAAGGAACCTAATAAAAGCCCATTGAGGAAAAGGCTCTTGGCCCTTCTCCTTTGAGAGATTGGCCACCTTTCCTCCCCAAGCAGATCATGTCTTGGTAGGCTTATTCTCATCCATGGCAGCCAGGGGGCCCTGTGGGCAGAGACCCCCCCAACAAGGGACGGAAAGAGAAGTCAAAATTCAGAACTGCCATCTTTAATGTAGGCTAAGGGTCCGAAGGAAATCATATTCTATATGGATTCCATGGAGAGAACTGGATAAAATTTTTGGAAATTCTCCTTCCTGATTGTATTTATAAAATACTTCCTAGTAATGTGGAATAAGTTAGCCAGAACTAAGCTAACACAACAAGTTTGACCTCAACCATAAATGTATCATAAAGTTCCCCTTGGCTGCCCTAAGTTCCTAAGTGAAAATGGCCCGATGCAAGTGCAGGCAGCGAAAGTAGCTGAGCAGCCACTTAAAACTCAGAACTCCCAAGTCAGAAGGCAGCCCAGAGGTCACCTAATTTCACCCAGAGGTTTTACCTACTGCTGAGTGGTGCATGTACAGCATCAGTGTGACCCGCTCTGCTTCCTCAGCTGAAAATCTGGAAAGCAGCTTTCTCTCCACCACCATCCTTCCTCATGGCCCCATTGTAACCTGAGTTACTGAATGGAGAACCCTCTTCTATTCACCTGTAAAACCCAAAAACAGAGTTTTAGTTGCTGACACGTGCACATAATAGACATTAATTGGCTAGACTTGGGGTCTCACTGCTCATTCAACAGATCTTATTAGTTATTAATAAAATCCACACATTTTACTTACCTATTTATATACTATATTCAAGGAGACTATCAGTGCAAGTAAGTTAAAAATCTCATCCTTCTCTCCCACACCCTTAATTTACCTGATGATCAAATTCTTGAGCAAGCCTGTAATTAAATACAGATTTCTGGAAGATTTCACAGATTCTGTTAAATGTTTGTTCCTGTGACATGTTCCTGGGCATTGAGAAGACTTCATGTAAAAGAAGCTGTCATCTTTTAGGTAGGAAAGGTATACTGTATTTTTCAGACTATAAGATGCACTTTTTTTCTCTCCCTGGCCCCGCCCCCAAATTTGGGAGGAATAATGGTTGCTAATGCTGCTGTTGTTCTGTTTACATTACATTGGTGAAATATTATGTTATTTGTTATTAAATATTTTCCCACAGTTTTTGCTTCAAAATTTCTTTTCCTATTTTCCTCCTCTAAAACCTACATGCGTCTTATGGTCTGAAAAAATATGGTACTTTTACTGGAGGATGTGGAGGACAAGAACAGTTCCCAAGTTCTTTGCAGAGCTTTGAGCTGTGGTGTGAATTTCCCAAGTGAGGCTTTCCCGTGTTGACCAGAGCTTGGTGATCATTTGCATTTGGTATGTCTGTTGGATGCATCTTTCTCCTTTGCTCATGTCCAATCACTCTTCTCTTTCATCAAGATGTTCTCTATCTGTTTCTGTAATTGAAAAATAAAAGTTTGATCTTGAAATCTAAGGCTCTCTCCTCTAATATTACATTAGCATTTCTTCTTGGTTTTAAAGAATTCTTGTACATTATTCAGCCATTTTTGCCTGCCTAAAACTTCTAAACCTTTGATTAGTTGTAGAAATGAACACCCCCAAATGAATAAAATTCCTCAGAGAATAAATCTTTAAAAACCCATGTAATTTTTATGAACACTTAAAAATATGTGATACTGCTTAAGGATTCCTAATCTTACTTTTAAAATATTAAGGATACACTCAGCAAGTCTTAACAGTTATTTTAAATCAGGGATGTCTGGGGGCCACATCAGCCTCACAGTTGCCTTCAAAGGGCCGAAATAATTTTAGGATTGTATAAATGTAACTACTTCTTAACTGTTAAGGAGTTGAAATTACATTCAGCCCTTTGAAGGCAACCATGAGGCTGATATGGCCCCCCAGTGAAAATGAGTTTGACACCCCTGTTGTAAATAGTTGCTACTATCTCTTACATGCATGTGCATTGGTTGGAGTGATCATGTGAAATGGAGGTCACGCCCAGCTAACGTTTGCGAACATTTTTACATTATGGGGGTTCACTGGAACAGAATTGGAAAGTCCAGCCATGTGTAGACTCTCCCACAAAGGTGAAAAAGGAGTAAACAAAAGAAAGATAAGGGATTGATGATACTGCACAAGAGAGACTAAAAAGGTAAGTGGACAAGAGAGAGCTGGCCCATGGGCAGAAAGCAGTAAGACGGGCAGTAGAACATAGAGAATGCTGGGAAATGCACTACTTCAGGACCTGGCCAGAGATCACACTTGCAAAAGAGCCCAATGGAACAAGTGTTAGGCAGGAAACTATCAGGTGCAATGGTACAGGCAGGCCTCACTCAAAGCCATTCATTCAACTTCAATTTAAAACAAATAGATGAACACCAAACTAAACAGATCTGTGAGCCAGTTCGCCTATGGACTGCCAGTTTCTGACTGCTGCATTAGAGAATAGTTATGTCAATAAAGTATCTTAGCTGTGGTGGCAAAGACTATAGACTCAGGAGCCAGAATATTTGGATTCGAATGCTGCTCCTCGTTGTGTGACCTTGGGCAAGCATCTTAACCTACTGAAGCCTCAGTTTCCTCATCTGTATAATCAAGGTAATAACTGTGCTTGTCTCATAAGTAGGGTAACCAGATGTCCAGATTGGCCTGGGTCAGTCCCAGACTACAGGGTATTTTTATAATGATTAGAATGATTTAAGTATAATTACTAGCAGTGTACCCTTCATTCTCAAAGTTATTCTATTTATAGGGCCATGGTAGGGTTAAGGAGATTATAATCCATAATCTGGATTGTAAAGTGCTGAACACTGTGCCTAGAATATAAAAAGTGATCCCTCCCCACCCCTCAAAAATGACAATAGCTTTAAGCAAGACTAGCTCTTCATGAAATTTGGAAGTGAGAAAGGTTTGTTTCAGGGTTTTCCCAATCCTCAGCCTCAACCCAATGCCTGAAGCTCACCCAGACCCCTTCATGCTAACTTCTAATGTGTTTTCAGACCCTTTGAACTTTCCTGAAAATGCACCAGCTCCTTGATTCACCCTTTTAGGACTCCCCTTCAGAGCTCAGCTGATCTCACTGACTAACCCAGGCGTTGTGGGGTCCGCAGGAAATCACGTCCTATCCTTCCTAAACAAGAAAAAATGAAAGTGGATTAATGGAGGAGGGAGTATTTCAGGCTTGTGGAAGGAGAAACTTTAAGACAGCTTTTTAACTCCTTCAAATGACATCACCCCAACAGCAGCTCATGAACACGAGACCTGTCCCAGTTTCTACAATGTATTATACACACGCACACTTGCCCAAATCTGAATTTACTTCAAGCATAAAATCAGTGAGTTTGGTGCTCCCCAGTAAAACGCTATTCCAAAACATAAATCTTGGCATTTCTTCAAGCCATCCTCATCTAGCATAAAAATTAATAGATGGAGAATTTTAACTAAAAATACAAACTATAAATCCTTAAATTTGTTTCTTAGTGACACTGTTCCAGCTTGCTATTGCCGCAAAACAAACCACCCCTCAAAACCTAGTGGAGTAAAACCAGGTATTTACTGCTTCCTGTGGTTGACAGACTTAGCTGAGTGGTTCTTGCTTGGGACCCTTCATTTGGTTGTAGTCGGACTGCAGTGCCCTTTGAAGGCTTCTTCCTTCCTGTGTTTAGGAGCTGGGCTGGAAAAGCTGGGCGCTGCTTGAGCACCTACCTTCAAGCAACCTCTCTACACGGCTAGATTGGGCTTCATGACAGCACAGTGGTGTCAAGACAGACTGCTGGCATGGTGGCCGGATTCCCGAGAGGGAGTGTTCAAGGAGACCCAGCAGAAGCTGCAAGTCTTTTCTTTTGAATGTTAAACAGTGGCACTTCCACCATATTCTATTTGTCAAGAGCAAATCACAAGGCAGCTTTAATTCAACAAGGTGGAGAAACAGGGGCTGCCTCTCAACGGAGAATGGTTTGTGTGTGTGTGTAGCGAGGAAGAGAGTGATCTTGAGAGAAGCCGCCATGCTGTCCATCCACCTCTTTCAACAATGTTCAGATGGAATGAAGGACTGAGAAAGTTCAGTTAGACCAGAGTTTCCTAAATAGATCATCGAAAATTTTTCGATTCGTGTTCTAGGAATAATATCTATTTTTTAAATCAGCAAATCAAAACACGTAAATGAAAATCACTCCTGTCACCCAGAGGAAAAAGATCACTCCTCCTTTGAATATGGGCAAAATTAATATTGAATATTTATCTCATTAGGAAGAATTCAGACAGTTTTCAGCTCCCCCCACTCCCACCCTTTGAATACCAACTTAGTCCAGGAAATTACTCAATGTTACTCAATTTTGTTGGATGGGCAAAGAGCCAGCCCCCAGATGTCAGGACAAATATTGGAACTTAGCGATTGAATGGGTTAGAGGAGACAAACGATTTGAGCAGATGCCTTGTTGAAGTTGTGAGAGGGAACATCTGCTGTCCTATTTGCGAAGGTATTTGGTAATCAAGAAGACGGTGTGAATGCACAAATGGAGCGACCTGTATTGAGATTCAGAGCATGAACACTGATGTCAGTGTTTTGTAGCTAATTAGAAGGCGAGTGTTACATTGTGTCTCTAATTTTAGAGAAGGAATGCAGAATGTTCCTCTCCATCAGGGTTTACTCCCAGTTTTCAAGCAGAGTTCAGCCTTGTTCCCATTCCTTAGATAAGATAGTGAGCAAGAATAAACCACAGTAACCAAGTCTCAGTTCCTTACATTAGCTAGCCCAAATTTTCAGGCTTCACTGGTTTTAAATAACGTAATAACATTACATCTACTCTGTAAAAATGATGGCATCTCAGGTTCCTATCCACTTGGCCCCAGGGAGATCAGTTCCTCTACCAGCTTCCTGCCCATCAGCATTTCTGGGATTCCTGTGGAATCGTTTCATTCCCCGCAGTGACGTTTTCATGGCCCAGTCTCTGGCTGGGGCTGGAGGCTCCCCTGTAGTCCCTTGACCTGCTTCCTTCCAGCTACTACTGTTTTCTGCTGTCCCATTGTGAATTTCTCTCAGTGAATGCAGAAATCAAGCCATAATGTTTAAGGGGAGTTTCATGGGAGCTTGGAGTTAACAGAGAGGGATTATAACAAAAAGGAATCCAAAGCTGGGTGGTAGGTATGGTTCTCCATAGTCCCCTGATAGTCTTCCACGGGGTCTTTGGTGTGCCTGATTCTTCACATACATCAAGTAGATAGTACTAGCTTACCTTACCCCGTGAGAAGCATCCTCAAATGCTCTTTCTTTTAGAGTCAAGTGCATCAACATCCACAGTACCCAAGAGAAAAGAACTCCCCTCCTCGCCTTATTTCAGCCTAAGACTTGCCTCCTGAGCCCCTTTTCTGCCCCCAAGTCCTGCTTCCTTACAAGGGTGGTTGACAATTGCCATGCCCAGTCTCACAGGGAGGAAACCCTGCCCTGCACCCTACTCCCTCTGGCCTTCAACAAGACAATATATTTCCGGAGAATTCTATTCCGTTTTCTAAAATATGGTTGTGAGATCCAGGTTTGGTCTGACCAAACCCAGCGCAGTTCCTCTTCTCAGCATCTCCTCCAGAGTGGACCTCTTCTGACCTTCTCAGCTCCCGACTCTCTGAAGCTGCAACTTTAGTATTCATACATGTACCTCCCCCAGACAGGAAAGAAGTATAGAGTTGTTGAAATTTTTACAAAGGAAAGCAATATTTCCTGACACCAGCACCCCCCTAAGCAAGCATATCAGCAGAGCAATATGTTAAAACATCCACGCCATTACCATTACCCACCAGGCCACTCAGCTTCAGAACCCCAACCTTCCAGCCAATTCCTAGTACTCCTATCTTCCGCAAGGACAAAGCAGGGTTTCTTGCTTCCTGACTAAAGACCTATTGTGGTGGTTTTTCCAAACTATTGAGACAGGCCACTTGGAAGGTATGTTTAAGACTTCATCCCTTGGAAAAGGAAAATTGCACCATGGAAGTTAAAAATGAGGGGGGCATTGTATCCATTGTTGTTTTAATTCTCAATTGCCTAATGACATATGAAGTTGAGCATCTTTTCATATATTTATTTTCTATTTGTATTACTTCTGTGGTGGGTGTCTGCTCAGGTTGTTTGCTTATTTTTTAATTGGGTTGTTCTTTTTCTTATTGTTGAATTGTAACAGTTATTTGTAAATTTTGGATAACAGTATCAAATATGTCGTTGCAAATATTTTCTCTCATTCTGTGCTTGCCTTCTCATTCTCCTCACAGTGTCTTTCACAGAAGTTTTTAATTTTAATGAGATCTAATTTATTGATTATTACTTTCATGGATCTTGTTTCTGATGTTGTATTTAAAAAGTCATTATCATAGGTCATCTAGATCTTTCTCTGATGTCATCCTCTAGGAGTTTTATAGTTTTGCATTTTACATTTAGATTTATGATCAATTTTGAGTTAATTTTTATGAGGGGTGTAATGTTTGTGTCTATTGGATATCTAGTTATTTCAGTATCACTTATTGAAAAAAATTTTGCTCTACAGTATTGCCTTCACTTCTACATAAAAGATCAGCTGAGCCCTGGCCAGAGTGGCTCAGCTGGTTGGAACAGCGTCCAGTACACCAAAAGGTAACAGGTTCAATTCCCAGTCAGGGCAAGTACCCAGGTTGTGGGTTTGATCCCCAGTTGGGACACATGAGAGAAGGCAACCAACTGATGTTTCTCTCTCTCTCCCTACCCTCTTCTTCTCACTCTAAAAAAGCAATGAAAAAAACGTCCTCAGGTGAAGGTCAAAAAATAAAAGTCCAGTAGACTATACTTATGTGGGCCTATTTCTGGGCTCCCTATCCTATCCCATCAATCTGTCGACACTATACCATCTTGATTACTGTAGCTTTACAGGAAGCCTTGAAGTTGGGTGGCGTTAGCCATCGACTTTGTTCTTGTCCTTCAATATTGACTTGGTTATTCTGGGTCTTTTGCTTCCTCCATACAAACTTTAGAATCGGTTTGTCTATATGCACAAAATAATTTGCTGGGATTTTAATCAAGATTACATTGAATCTAGAGATGAAGTTGGGAAGAACTGACATGTTGTACAATATTGAGTCTTCTTATCTACGTGACTATGGGTATCACTCCATTTATTAGTTCTTCTTTGATTTTCTTTATCAGAGTTTGGTAGTTTTCTTTATATAGATCTTGTAACTATTTTTGTTATATTTATACCTAAGTATTTCATCTTTCAGGGTGCTCATGCAAGTGGTATCATGTTTATAATGTCAGATTCCACTTGTTCATAGTTGGCATATAGGAAAGTGATTGACCTGTTTATGTTGACTTTTTTCCTACAACCTTGCCTACAAAATAGTCACCTATTGCCTCCAGGAGGTGTTTTGCTGACTCTCAGATTTCTACACAGATAATCATGTCATCTGCAAACAAAAATTATATATCTTCTTTCCCAATATGTATATTTTCTATTTCCTTTTGTGTTTTATTGCATTATCTAGAACTCCCAGTACGATGTTGAAAAGGAGTGGTGAGCAGGGGACATGCTTGCCTTGCTCCTAACTTAGTGAGAAAGGCTTGAGTTTCCCCCCATTAAATATGTTAGCTGTAGGGCTTTTTTTTTTTTTTTTTTGAATCAAGTTGAGGAAGTTCCTCCCTATTCTTAGTTTTCTTAGAGTTTTTATCATGAGTAGGCATTGGATTTTGTCAAAAGTTTTTTCAGCATCTATTGATATGATCATGTAATTTTTCTTTTTCAGCCAGTTAATTGATTAAATAATTTTTGAATATTGAACCAGCATTGCATACTTGAGGTAAATCTTATTTAGTCATAATGTATATATAATTCTTTTTATACATCATTTAATTCAATTTGCTAATATTTTATAGAGGACATTTGCATCTAATTTCATGAGAATTACTGGTCAGTAGTTTGTTTTTTTTCCTTGTAATGTCTTTGTCTGGTTCTGGTAGTAGGGTGAGGATGGCCTCATAGAATGAGTTGGGAAGTATTCCTTTGGCTTCTGTCTTCTGGACAAGATTGTAGAGAACTGGTATCATTTCTTCCTTAAATATAGGATAGAATTCACCAACAAATCCATATAGGCCTGGTGCTTTCTGTTTTGAAAAAGTTATTAGTCACTGATTCAATTTCTTTAATAGATATAGACCCATTCTTATTTTCTATTTCTTCTTGTATGTTTTGGTGGATTGTGTCTTTCAAGAAATTGATCCACTTCATCTAGGTTATTGAATTTGTGGGCATAAGGTTGTTCATAGCATTTCTTTATTATGTTTTTTTATGTCTATGGGATTCATAGTGATGTCCCCTTTTTCACTTCTGATATTAGTAATCTGTTTCCTCACCCTTTTTTCCTTAATTAGCTTGGCTAGAGGTTATCAGTTTTATTAATATTTTTAGAGAACCAGTTTTTGATTTGGTTAATTTTTCCAGTTGATTTCTTATTTTCAACTGCATTGATTTCTGCTCCCATTTTTACTCCTTTCCTTCTTCTTCCTTTGAATTTAATTTGCTCTTCTTTTTTCTAGTTTCCTAAGACATAAGCTTAGCTTATTGATTTTAGGTCTTTCTTCTTTTCTAATACATGCATTTAATACTATGAATTTCCCTCTAAGCACTGTTTTTGCTACATTCCACATATTTTGATAGGTTGTATTTTCATTTAGTTAGAAGTATTTTTAAATTTCTCTCAAGATTTATTCTTGACCCATGTGTAATTTAGAATTGAGTTGTTTAATCTCCGAGTATTTGGGGACTTTCCAACTATCTTTCTGGTACTGATTTCCACTTTAATTCTTGTTGGGAACTGCCCTGCCTGGTTTCAGAAGATGTAACCCCCCATGGCTAAGGCTGAGTGAACCACCTTCGGACAATAAACCACTAAGGAGACAAAGCTCATCTCCCGGGCAGGGGTGCCGCCTCTGCTCCTTTTTCTTCACCCTGCCTGGTCCCCAATGCTTGATTGGTTAGCCAATGACTGGTAAGATTTCTCAAGGGAGGGACAACCTAAGACATGCACGATCATGGGGAGCCCCAGGGAAGACTTGGGGAGCTATAGCAAAGGGGGTGATGGACCCTCACCCTTTGGCTTTGACATAGCCTGAGTCCTCATTGTGTCTGCAGAAGTCTCCTAATCTCTTGGCTGCCTTACTTCCACTGTCTGACTTAAGCCTGAAACAATGACAGAGGGTGGTGCAACTTTGTGCTGGAAAGGGTGGGTTCCGCAGGATCATCAGGCCTAAGAAAGAATATGTAAAATCCTGTGAAACCTGCTTTGCTAAGAATGCTCTCAATTAAATGATAAGGGTCTGAGCAGGAAATTAGTTTGTTTCTGAAAGTTTTGTAGCCCTTTAGCTAACAGACCCTGACTCAAAATAAACCCTCATAGTTCTTTGTATGTTATCTATTGTTTGGTCCTTACTGCCTGACAATGATTAACGAGCTTTACCTGTATTCCTGTGCAAATTGAAAGCCAATAAAAGCTTGTCAAGGCAAGGGTCCAGGTGCTCTCCCCTTGAGAGAGTAGCCAGGCCATCCCTTTTCCTCCACAGGACTTGGTAGTCTGTGTGAATGTATCTCATCTCATCCATAACACTTCGGACACTATGGGCCAGTGTCCACGTCAAATTCCATTGGTTTGAAGCAGACATGTTGATTCCAATTCTCTCAAGAGTGCTGAGGTGTGTTTTCAGGGCCAGAACGTGGTCTATATTGCTGAATGCTCCATGTGAGCTTGAGAAGAATGTGTATTTTGCTGTAGTTAGACGAAATAGTCTATAGAGAGCCACTATACTCAGTTGATTGATGGTGATGTTGAGATGAAGTACGTCCTTATTGATATGTGCCTTGCTGAATCTGTCCATTTTTAAAGGAGGGATGTCAAAGTTTCCAACTATGATAGTGGGTCCATCTTTCTTCTTGCAGTTTTCTCACTTTTTGCCTTATAAATGTTATAGTCTAATTCACCAAATTCAGTTCTCAATGGGTCCATGTTTTTATTTGTTTGTTTGTTTTGTTGTTTCACCAAAAAAGAGAAAGGTACAACTACTTTCGAGAATTCTTTAGCAGTTTCTTATGAAATAAAACATACACCTACCCATAATCCACACAGAGGTATTTACTCCAGAGAAATGAAAGCAAATGTCCTCATAAAATCTTGTGCATAAGTGGTCTAGCAGCTTTATTCAAAATAGCTAAAAACTGGAAACAATCTATATGTTTACAAACAAAAGAATAGACAAATTATAATACATCCTTACAATGAAGTACATCTCAACAATAAAAGGGAACAAGCCATAGATCCATGTAGCAACACAATCTCAGAAACATGCTGAGTGAAAAGAAGCCAGGCCTGAAAGAATGCATACTGTATGATTTCACTTATGGAAAGTACGCAAGCAGACAAAACTAACATATGGTATTAACAACCCTTACAGTGCTTACTCTAGGGAGAGGCTCTGGATCCGGACAGGAAATGAAGTCACTTTCTGGGGTAAGGGAAATGTCCCGTGTCTTGGTAGGGATGGTAGTTACATGGGACTACGTGTTTGTCAAATCTCAGCAAACCATATGCTTCAAATCTGTATATAACCACTGTATGTAAATTATACCTCAATTTTTTGAAAAGAGAATATTAAGGAAGAAAGAAAGAATACTCATTAAGGTGAAAAGACGGGCAGTGGATTCTGGTTTCTGTGGTAATTTAAGCTCCACATTTGGTCTATGTATTCAAATGCATTTTTATTACCCTGGGATTATTGAAAATCATCATCAGCCAGCTGACAGCAAAAGAAAGAGGAAACAGACCTTCCAGAAATAATTTTCCCCATGATTTTTTTAAAGTGCAGTTTTCAGTCATTATCATGAGAGAAAACAAGCAGCTGGGTCTCTTAACAAAGAGGTTTAAATAGGCTACTAGAAAAAAAGGGGAGAAGTTGAGGCGAACAATGCCTGTTTTGGTGCCAGCCACACAAAACCAAGCCTGGTAAGGCAATGGCTCCTCGCCACCACTAACATCATTAGAGGTGTAACACGCAATAAAGAAAGGCCCTTCAATTATTGGCGTGATTCGAAGCATATTGTTCAACACGTTCCAAAACCTGAAATTACAGCAGTAAATGCATTGATGGCCCTCACTCTCATCTGTGAAAAGAGATGTAAATGCAAAAGGAAAGATCTGAGGCCCTTCAAGGTCCCATGTGCACTGTTAACCCACTGGCTAGCTCTTGCTTCTTTTTACCTTCCTTGCCAATTTCAAAACCATCTGGGTTTGAGCTGCTGGCTTCAAAGTTTCTCTCTGACCTCCAACCCAGTTTACTGGTCTCTTACCTTGTTTTCAGTTTTGCACAAAATTATCAAAACACAAATAATAGAAAATTTGAAAAGACATCAGGCAACATTCTGAAAAGCAAAAATAAGGGAGGCTTGGGTTTGTTTAGCAGGATTCTCTCCTCACAGCAGACCACACATGTATGCTGTTTAATTGCAAAATTCAGAGGTCTGGATGGTGGGGGAAGTGGGGGACAGAGCCCATACAAAGGAACACTGAGATGCCTTCTAAATTCTACTTAGACTTAATTAACTATACGGGCAATGATACAGGTACTGCTTTTTTTCTTAAACATATATATTAGCAGAGATGCAGGCTAAATAAATAACTATTTAGTGAGAAATGAATTATGTAAATGTAATTTATAGCATTAATTTGGGCTTGTAAATTTAATCCATTCAAACGTGGTAAGGTTTCTATGTAGTGAATATTTCTGAGGTTGCTTTATATGTTAAAATAAATATTGAGCAGCTGACAGAAAAACATGTCCTCCGCATCACAAAAGCTATTTTGAGACAATAAATTAAGGGCCTGCTGAATATTTACAATCATGAGTTTTTAACTCTCTGGTAAATTTTCTTCCTAAAATATTCAAGCAGCAGGCAGATTCTGGTGGCAGCATGCAAAAGTGTGCATGCCAAAAGAACATTTTAGGTAATAAATGCTGCACTGTGAGATAGGGGCACGCTTTTTGTAAAATAGGTCTATTTAATGCCACCTGGAAAGCTGCAAGAAACCCAAATATTTTGGTAGCGTTATGCTACCCCAAAGCCCTCTTCATTAACCATTCACCCTAATGAAGCATTTACAATGAAGTATCAAATATTAGAGAGAAAAAGGAAGGAGTGATTTAGAAGCATTTTATTTAGGAGTCTAAAGTTGAGACTTTAAACAAGGCATTTTTTAAAATAACTATAGAGTGTTAGACAAAAATTACTCACTCTGCTTCTTGGGGAAAGAAAAAGGGAACCTGAGGTTCTTATATAAAAGATTCGTAGCTGGAAGACTCAGGGGAGGTCAGTTCGCTTCTGCTGGTCACATGGGTGACCCGTGTCATCAGGTAGGATTACGTGCCTGGGAGCAGTTTACAAACTCCCCTATCTTTACCGTGGAGATTTGTTGCTCTTTATTTGAGAAGTGATCGTTATTTCTCAGATTGATAGTATCAGGTCAGAAAGTTCCCCAAAGGGAAAAAATGAAGCCCCTATGAATGGTTTCTACTTTTAATTTTCTTCCTCCTCCCCAGCTCTGCAGCGTTTGCACAGCCCTCTCTAGAGTACTGATCACAGACTCCTCAAAAGAAGCAGGAGCTGGGTCTTCCTTGTCCCCCCCTCCCAGTGTGGCAGCAGGCTGGCCAGGTCAGGGCCTGCACTGCTGAATGAGCTTCAGTCCGTCCTCCCAATTTCCACACTCGGGGTTGTTTTATCCCCACATGTTTTTGACCTCTAGGACCTAAACAGAGGGGAAGGGAAGACCTGCCTGTTTGGGGGCAGGTATCCACTGGAATCGCAGAATTTTGAGCCCCTACCTACAGCCTTGTTTGCAAAGATGCAGCAAGTGCAAAAGAGGCACGAATGGACGCAGGGACCCGACATGGACTCCCAGGCCCAGGACATTGGTGTGTTTAGATAGAGGAATACTTCTAAGAGTGCTCATCACAATTGGATTAATACATTTGATTAACCTTCCTTGGATAGATGAAAACCAGGAAAAGTAGACATGTGTAAACAAGACATTGATAAAGATCAAAATCTTCCTAAAGCAAGTGTTAGTCTTCTCAACCATCAAACCTATTGCATGCTGAAATCAAATATTTTTTTAAAGTGATGCCATCTTGAAATTGTAATAGGATTAAATGGAAAAACATATTTTGATATAAAAATTCTCTCTGTCTATTGGGCTTCTTAGGAACAATGCTATGCATTAAAATGAAGCACTTTTTTGCCAAAGCAAAGTCACATGCTGCCCTGAAGTAGGGTCCCCTTGGACTGTGACAGTATGACTTCAGTAGGGTTAGGAATCATGAATGGTACCGGGCCTAACTGTGTGCTGCACTGTCCAGTTTAGTAGCCAAGAGCCCCGTGTGGCTATTTAAATTTGTATTAGTTAAAATTAAACAAAATTTAAAAATCAGTTCCTCAGTTGAGTTAGTCCCATTTCCAATGATCAACAGTGACATGTTGTCAGTGGTCACCTTCTTAAACAGCACAGAGAATTTTCCCATCACCACTTAAAGTTCTGTTGGACAGTGCCGGCCCATAGTAACCACAAAATAACAGCATTCTGCACCAAAGAGAAAGTTTTAGTACTTAGGAGTCAGAGCTTAGAGGAAAGCTTATTAGGCACCAAAGAGATTTTAGAGAAAACATTAAATAAATAAAATGTGAGTGATAAAGATTAGATTTACCTTAAGATATGCAGGAGTTTTAAAATCAGTTACACTTGTGAGTAACCATCAGCTTTTTAAAACAGCTAACATAAAAACATTTTTTTAAAAGATGAAAAAACAAAAAACTGTAGCTAAGAGCCAACTTCCTCTAGTTTTTATTGGTTAGCACCTTGGTATTTGCAAACTGTTTTACCGTCTCATACACTGGCTTTCACCAGTCCTTACAGGGCCACTGAGTGTGGCTGTTCAGGTTGTGTACCGAACAAGTCTAGAGGCTTCCTTCACATACTGCAACATAAACACTAGAACAACGCAGGGCATCGCTGCGTTCAGCAGCAGGGGCCCCCTCACTGCAAAGCTAATTTAGATCATTGCTGAGTATCACACTTTTCTAAAATCAAAAATTCCTTTGACCACATTATCCTACTTTCAGAAATAGGTTATCAAGTGAGAACATCAAAAATGTGTGCCTGTGGTTTTCAGTGTCAAATTTCACCACAAGCCCAGTTGCTTTTGCTGGAAGTAGTTGGCACACTGAGATCTTGACAGGTTCAGAGAGGACTTCCACATGCAGGCTTCTGTTCAGGCACACAGACACACATGTTCAGGGGGAAGAAAGGGACTTTTCCCTCAATTTGAATGTTGAAGTCTGGAAATATTGTAAATCTGCCTTTTTTTCTGGATATCCAAGGAGAGAGATCATGTTTAGATGAAAATGCTTCTAGCCTTTTTATACAGGCACATTTGTGTGTGTTTAGCAAACAACACTGCAAATAATCATATAAATAATGAAGTAGTACAACGTGTCTCCCAAAGAACTCTGGAAGCAGGGAAAGCATTATCTCATTCAGGCTGACAGCTGCCTCGCTGACGAAAGGGCAGAGACACTTCCACTGAACTTGTACTTGTTTCAGCTACCAGCTACCAGGGGAAGGGGAAGAATCTAAATTACCCACCGAGCTCGCTGGCTTGGGGCTGAAATATGACACTGGGAGTTGAGGTGGCAAAGCTCTTGAAAGCCTGACTCCTGCCCTACCTTCTGATGACAGTACAGTAATTAAGACCCATTTCCAGGTAGTTTGGCCCTGAGCACTGAGAGACTGGTCAGAAACCACTGGGGCAGCATCTTGGAGTCTGGGAGGGCTGGCCAGGGTAGACCAGCAGAGCAGGTGGGACAGTACACAGCAGGGGGATGAGTGGCTCAGGGGGCAGGCAGAGCTGTGTGGCCACAGACCTCTGCTCTGGTCCGAGTGTGACTTGAATCGGGGCTTTTGGATTCCCAGCCCCATCTTCACTCTGCTCTTATGACCTGAGTCACCAGCCTTCACACACACAGGATGGGGCTCTCTCCCTCAACCAGTCTGCTGATGACTAAGAGATGGCCCACCCAAATCCAGTCCCCTGTGCCACCACCACCTGCACACAGGCCTAGCTTCCAACACCCACACCTGCATTCATTTGCCATAACACTTTCAAGGCCTCTCGGGGCCTGCCTTGCCACCAAATAGCAGGCTGATGGAAGTGCCATGGAATTAACACTCTTGGGAGCAGCAATTAGAAATAACCCCAGTCCCTGACCCAATGCTTCACTCAACTCAGTATAACGTTTTGAAAACTGTTAAGATATTTTCCTCTTTTGCTTCACTGAGTATAGGAACTTTCTTCTAGCTGGCCTCAAGTGTCCACCTGACTTGGGGAGGATTAGGATTTGTCATGGAATAATATGCAGCTTCTGGTAGGCAAATTAGATTAGGCAGCCATATAATAGCCATATAAGCGGGGCTATCTCCTCTAGAAAGGATATTCCAAATTCCTTTATGTCCCAGCTTTCATAGATCAAGAGCAGAGCGTGGGGCACCCAGCTCAGGCAGCTTTCCTGTGACTGCAAAGCCCCAATCCTGTGTTTGATGGGAGAGAAGGGATGTGACATAGCATCAGGAATGATCATGAAAATATTTCATACAGACAAAAGAAAAGCCTGCCCTTCTGACCCAGGCATTAGAGGGAGGGAGACCACAGATAGGCAGCCACATCAAGTGGTCACGTGTGTGCTGCTTTTCCTCCCTCCTGGAAGTTACAGTGATAAGTGATCCTCTTTGGCAGGAGGGGGGCAGTGCACAGAGTGAAGAGAGGAGTGTCTGTTGCTCTCCCTCTGCAGAGGAATCACCCCTGGGGTTGCCTCTGTAGCAGCCAGGCCTTGGCCACCCCAACTAGGTGGTTCAGCAGGGCCAGGCAGAGGAAGACCACAGCGCTCTGTCGAATAGATACATGACGTCTAAGACCACATACAACTCCTATGTCTAAGCTTTATTTTATCTGTTCCATCTTCTGACTACCGTGCAGCCCTTTGGATCTTGTGGTTCCCATTCATGTCTTGGGGCCATGAAGTACCCCTGCCCAAAGCCCCCACTAGTCCCAGCTGCAGCATCCTCAACTGCAGCTGGCCACCAAAATAAGCCTAGGGAGGTATGCTGGGAGCCCCCAAGACCACCCTCTTGTTCAATGACTCACCAGGAAAACCCACAGGATTCAGCAATAGTCTCGCGCATGGCTATGTTTTCTTATTGCAAGAGCATACAGGCAAATCTTCAGAGAAAAAGCACATGGGGCAAAGTCTGGAAGAAATAAACACAAGTTTCTAACAGTCCTCTCCAGGCAAGTCACACAGGACATTGTTATTTCTCCCACAAAAGGGTTGTGACAAGACTTCTGAAGTGATGTCTACCAGAAAAAGCCATCACAAGAGACTCAGGGCCAGGGTTTTATTAGGGCTGGTCACATAGTCAGCCTCTGTCTTGCAGGCACCCAAATCCCAGACTCCCAGAAAGAAACAGGTGTTCAGCCTAGACCCCACTGTTTGTGCAGGTAATTTAGGCTGAGTGAGTTACTCTTACCATTTTGAGGAATGGGAGGAACCTTCTCAAAATCCAAGTCCCCAGATGCCAGCCAAGGGCCAGCCTTGCAAGCCGGTTTTCCTAAGGAAAGCATTCTCAGGCCTGCTATGTAGTCTTTTCTGCACAAAAGGTTATTGGGTTAAAAAATACAGATGGTGCCCTGGCTGGTGTGACTCAGTGGATTGAGCACCAGCCTGTGAACCAAAAGGTCACTGGTTCAATTCTGAGTCAGGGCACATGCCTGAGTTGCAGGCCAGGTCCCCAGTTGGGGGTGTGCAAGAGGCAACTGATCCATGTATCTCTCCCACATCAATGTTTCTCTCCCTCTCTTTCTCCCTCCCTTCCCCTCTCTCTAAAGATAAATAAATAAGATCTCTTTATCACTATCCTCCATTAAGTGAGCCAGGAGAAATCTGAGCATTGATAGCCCACAGGACATAATTATTTATAATGATGTCATCTCATGATAAAAATAACTTGCATTTTATTGGACTTCTCCAATACTATATTCACATGTCATGTAGCTGGGACAAGAGGAAGCAGATGGGGTCTAGGCCCCACCCAAATCCCCTTGGCTTGCCCCAGCAGTCATTTCAAGCAACTTCTGAATGTGCTATCAGCTTTCTGGGTCTCTCCACCACAGAATTACGTGAACCTGTCATAGATCAGAGGTGTCTGAGAGCCAATGTTCCACAGTGGCCTTTGACTAAAGGGGACAGGAATTGGTGGTTTTACCCTCTGGTCTCCCTTATTATCAGAGAGACAGTTCTGAAGTGTGCCCTACAGTCTCCTAGAGGTACACCCAGAACCAAGCCCAGCTGCCCACAGTGTCAATGTGCTGACAGGTACACCTTCATTGGTGACCCTCCTGTCCCTGTTTCACCTCCCCACCCTTCACCTGTTTCCTAAGATAACTGCTTACACCCTCAATATTAGTGACAGTTGAGAAAAGAAAAAATATCCAGCACCTCTCAATGCCAAATCCAAGAACCTGTTCTATGTGATCACTGGAAAGCATTTTACCTTAAAGATTTTCTCTAAATGTGTCCAAACATATTCTGCCCATCCTTTCTTTCCAGACTGGACCCTGAGTTGCCCACATGTCAACTTCTACTCTGTGCTTATGAACAAGATACACTGCCCTTTCAGTTTAAGCATGTGAGTTTTGGAATCAGAGATTCTAGGGTCAAATCCTATATCCTCCCCTTTAGACTACCTCTCAGAATTTAAAGGCATAGTCTGAGAAGAAGCATTTAGCACTGTGGCTGCCACAGAGCAACAACCAAATAGATGCAAGGCTTGTTATTCTATCCCAAGCTGGAGGAAGGTGGGGGTGGGAGTGGTGTCCCACTCAAACTCCCACCCAACTCGACAACTTTCTCCTTGCAAGCACTGAAGGATGAGAAGCTGAGGAAATGCTGTCCTGAAACCATCCTTGCTCTTTTCAAGTGTTCTGGAGAGAGAGCACTGTGTCTCATCTTCTATCTGCTTCCTGGGGCTGAAAGTCCTGGACACCACTCTGCAAATATCAAGTGCCTGCTAAGTGCTGCCTAATAACAATGCTCAAAACCTGGGCCTGCAGAGAGCCCACAGGGAACTGGCTGCCTAGCACTCTCTGAACCTCTTCACTTGTTTATATCTTCCAGGTCTGCTCTAGTCTCAGCCAATGTGATGCTTAGTGTGGCAATATGATGCTTCAAAACTCCTGGTGAGATGGAGTCTGTGGATGGGCCAGTCAAAAAAGCTCGGTTTGTTGGGGGTCAGAGACCTTGACTAAAATCTTGACCCTGCCCCTTAGTAACCAGTTCTTTTTGCAAGTTTCTTCTCTTCTCCAAAGCGGAGGTGACATCACCTTCTTCATGGACTGCAGCCACAATTACAGTTAGCAATGAAAGGGACCTTGCTCAGTGCCTGCGTTAGGGACTGTTTTTACGACAGATGATCCTACAACCTGGTATTGCTTATTTTCTATCTCTTTAGCTTTAGTCCTTCTAGAAACATTGCTAAGAAGGCACAAAACCATCTGATCTAGACTTCATTTCTTTTTCATCCTTTTTTCTCTCTTTATTTGAGACTAAGACTAAGAAAAATGGCTAAAAGATATTGAGTAGAAAGGATGAAGAAATGAAAAATGGTCTCAAGAATCCACAAATTAAACATGCTGTTTTAGGTGGACTGAATTTTGTTTAGCATCAAGCAGACAGACATTCAAAATGAAAAATGTACTTTATTTTTTCATGTCAGTAAAGATTTAATCAGAGGTAACTCCAAAAATGAATTAGTAGGATCAAGCAATTTCATTGGCACATTAAATAAGACTTGTAGTTTAATGTTATACTAAAGTTAACCATTTATAACTACCTATGTGTAAAAACTTTCAGTAACAAAGACTCCAGTTATCTGTCCTCCCTTTCTTCTATAGCAATAGAATCTGTAGCTAAGTATTGAACCTCTGAGAATAAAGACCACTTTTCCTACTTTCCCTTGTATACAGGTGTGGTCAAGTTAATAAGAAGAAGGCATGTATGCAACTTCCCAGAAGTCTCCTTCAAGGGAACTTCTCTTACTACTCCTTTTTGCTGGCTGGAATGTGGACTTAATGGCTTGAACTGGAGCAGCCTCCTTGGACAATGAGGTGAGCATGAGAATCAAGAACAACATGGGGAAGGAACACAATATTCCCTGGTATTATTTACAATCATGTCAACCCTGGACCTTTATCCAGAATTTTACACAAGAAAAATTAATTTGTATCTTTTTTCAGACACTTGTTATTTTGGATTTTCATTCTCTCACAGCTGATTCTACTCTTAATGTATTCAATCTGGATGGCATAGATACACAATTTCTTGAATTTTTTATAAGCATCAAAATCAGGCATTAAGATGTATTAAGTTGGTTTCCTGTGCTTGTTGGTTTTGCTATGAACAGAAATCCTACTTCAGGAAGCAACAGAAACTGTCTTGGTTATCACTTCAATAAAATTTGCTTTGCATGTACAAAAATCCCATTTACTCCTGCCATTTGATACTTAGGAGATTTGGATATTTAATGGATCTTCACTACCAAAGATTTTTTCCCCTTGAGTTGTATATTGATGCTACTCTTGGCTTTATTTATTCTTCCCAACAAATAAAAATCCTCAGAATATATTTACAGTTCTTTTGTGGGGGGTGGGGGACAGTTGGGTGAGGGTGGATATTTCAACTCTCTGAAGTTACCAAGGAACACAATCCTATAAACACATTTTTTCTCCATTTGGACCTGGGCTCCATCTCTCTCTATCTCTCTCTCTCTCTGTCTCTGTCTCTGTCTCTCTCTCTTTGCTTTTGTTTTTTGTTTGTGGAACAGGAACAGAGATCTAAGTTGCATCAGTAAAATAGAAAAACCAGGAAAGCTTGTTTGCTTGCTTTTATTCCTTCCTTTTCTTTCTTTTTTTCTCTAAAGACTTTAAGACCATATAACCCTTTGAGAGACTAAAGAAAGAAAGAACTTCTAGTCAGAAAAGGATTCAAAAACGTAATACTTTGCACAATCTTCAAGGGTTCATGGGAGCCTTTCCAGGAACCTCACTTTAAGAATCAACATTATTATGCAGAATGGGGACATTTTGCTCAGGTGGATAGGTGTCTAGCTACACACTACAATTTTAAGAATGTCAGAAAAGATCCCCTCCACAGAGAAATCTCCTTTTGAAACTTCTCCTCTACTTCTTACTTTCTTCTTGAGGTTAGGTGCTAAAGTCTCTTTAGCTGCAAATGTTATCTGGGAAGAATAAAATGTTAGGTCATTAGCAGCCTAGAGTTTAGATGTCATTAGCTTAACAGATGAGATAAAGCTGTTAGGCTCTAGCTAATATTTGTAATTATTTATATCACATCTGCCTTCTCCTTCCCCCAACAGTGTAAATTCCACAGGGACCTGAGTCGAGTCTGCTCTGTTCATTGCTGCGTTCCCAGGGCTTAGCCCAGCGCCTGGCCTGGAGCACCACTCAGTCAACAATTATCAAATGAATGCTTGGACAGATAAATAGAGAGAATGAGAGAAAGCAGGTTTTGAAGAAGAAAAGAGAAAAATGCCCAAACTGGTAGAGATTATAGGTGGAAGGAAGGTAGGCCAGGTGAGGGAGGCAAAGAGCAGGTAAAAAGCTGAGTAGTGCTACAGATGTCTCTAAAATAAAGTTTCAAGTCAAAAAATCATTTGGGGAATAAAGTTTCATACTTCACTCAGTCTATCTTCATAGCACAGACCATTTCTAAATATCAGAAAGTGCCATTGGAGCCACTCAGTGACATTATTTGCAATGAAATGTGATCGTGGCTTTGATATCACAGTCTTGATTCTTTATGAATTCAGGTGAATTCATCTTTGTGAACTCAGGAAAAATTTTAGATGACTAAAGAATGTGATGAATCATGTTTCTCTGCTGATTCAGCTGATACATACTGAGTACTTAATGCAAATCACAGTGTGGGAGGAGTTCTCAAACCAGGCTCAGCACTGAAAACCCTTTACATGCTATTTGAAACACGGATTCCCAAATAAGCCAGACAGAGAAAGATAAATACCATATGATTTCACTTATGTGTGGAATCTATAGAGCAAAATAAATGAACAAACAAAATATAAACAGATTCATAGATACAGAGACCAGACTGATGGGAGACTCAGAGGGGAGGAGAGTTAGGAAGCTGGGTAAAAAAGATGAAGGAATTAGGAACTATAAATTGGAAGTCACCAAATAGTCCCAGGGACACAAAGTACAGCATAGGGAATATAGTCAATAATATTGTAATACCTATGTACAGTGCCAGGTGGGTACTTGAAATATCAGGGGGACCACTTTGTAAAGTATGATTATCAATGTTGTACACCTAAAATTAATATAAAATAATATTGAATGTAAAATGTAGTTGAAAAATAATTTTTTAATAAAATAAAAGGCTAGGAAACTAAAAAAATAAAATACAGATTTCCTCATCCTTCCCTCAATCTCTATATCAGAAACTCCAAGGGTTAGAACTGGAAATCTGAATTGTTAATTCCCTGTGTGATTTGAATACAGGGAATCTGTTGTAGGTCAGCCAATCAACATTCAGGAATCCTTACTACTGAAGATACAAATATGATGCTGTCATTTTCATCAAGGAGTTTATAATCTCAAGTGGAACTACCATAAAACATGCATATAAATAACAATATAAGTTAGATGACAGTTACAACAAACTATTGACATTCTCTTGGAAAGAATTCATGTGGGGAGCAGCATTTAATCTAGACCATAACAGATAAACAGAGTTGTAATGGGGAGGCCAGGAGGGGTAAGTGGACTTGAGGAAGGAATTAGTGAAAGTCTAAAACCCAACAAGAAATTTGTTTTAATTAACATAAGATCATAGAAACTGGAAGGGACTTTAGAAATACCTCTTCTGTCCCCCTGCTGTCAAAAGGAATTCAGGGCTCAGGGATAAAGGGACCAGTACAGAGCCACAGAGTTGGTTACCATAAGGACATGTGCTAAAACGCATGTCCCTAAACTCCCAAGACAAGGCATTCCACCCCACCTCCCTAATTCCTGTTGGTCTGGCCACATAGCTAGGAATGTGTTTCTGTTACTGCTAGGGGCTGCTTGGCTCGTGTCCCTGAGAATGTACTGCTATATGGGGCAAGGTGTTGAGCACGGAGTCCCAGGGGCCAAACAAATCTAGGGCCAGCTGGCAGGTTTCCACCTCTCCTCTCAACAGGCCCTGTTTCACTCCACGCTGTCACTCAGAATCTCTATTGGACAACAGTGTCAGAGAGAGGGACAAGAAGACAGATACACACACACACACACACACACACACACACACACACAGTGAATGAGTAATTGAGAGACTGAGAGACACCACTGCCCATGCTGGACTCACATCTAGGGAATTTCCATCAGAGACTTTGCATAGTTAGGCCGATGACAGACTGCACATGCCATGTTCATCCATACTCATCAGGGAGAACCTAAAGGGCCACCCGGTTGGTGGTGCCAGGCCATCCAGACATACCAGCAGGGTCCACCGATGAGCTTGCTGTGCCTCTGCCGATGAGTGCTATTCCTGGAGATGAAACAGCCGCTCATCACATTGATGCCTCTCATTTCCTAAGGGGTTGCTGCTGTGGTGGCTGCAGTTCTGTGAATTGTAAAGGTTCTGCAAAATTCTTAAAATAAAATTTGCATTGAAACATAACACTCAAGAAGGTGCCCAAATTATAAGCGAATCATGTAACTGGCCCCCAGAACAAGAAACAGAACATTACCAGCACACAGAAATAACTTCTTGTGCCCTTTCCAGTTCCTACACCCACCAAGAGTAACCACTATGTTGACTTTCTAGCATGATTTATTAGTTTTGCCTGTTTTAAAACCTATGTAAATAGGATCTTACACTACCTTATACCTTCAACATTCAAAATACACGATGGTTAACAAAAAATTGCTTACAAAGTTCTTAGCAGGTTTAAAGAGCTAAAAAGTGGAAGTATGTTCAACAATTGAATTCATTCCAGGACAAAGAGCTAGAGAGCTGTTTGGCCCAGACCTCTCTCTCAGGAAGGGCCTCAGATTTAGACCTGTGACATCATCTCCAAATGACATTAACCTACATTCACAGAGATACACTGAAAGGGCTGGAAAAATCATCTTGTCATATAATTTTAAAGCTGTGTTCCATTTCTGGACTACATTACCTATCATGAGTTAATATTATAAAATATAATTGCCTGGAAATGCAAAATTCTATTACCTTAAGTTTTTGTGTTAAAAGCTTTACATTGCTAAATGCAAACATTTTCTATATCCTGGTATTTTAGTAACCTTGTGTTGGCTTTCTCTGTTTTTAACATATTAAAGTTCTCAAGAATCAGAAGTGGCCCAGGCCTTGCTTACCTTCTAAAAGGCCCTGCTTATGCCTTTGACTGGTGTGGCTCAGTTGGTTGGATGTTGTCAGGTAACCAAAAGGCCACTGGTTCAATTCCCAGTCAGAGTACCTGCCTGGGTGGCAGGTTTGTTCCCAGTTTGGGATGTATGAGGGGCAACTGATGGATGTTTCTTTCTCACATGGTTGTTTCTTTCTCTCCCTTCCCCTCTCTGTAAGATCAATGAGCATGTCCTCAGGTGAGGATAAAAAACAAAAATGAAATAAAAGGCCCTGCCTAGTGATGGCCCTGGAGGTGCTACTGTCACACCCGGGCAGGGTGGGTGCTGCTGACACAGCCTGTGAATGGAGAAACAGGGAGGAGTTTGCAGAGTCCATGAAGGAAGTGACGCAATCACCTTCCCAACGAATCCCTACCAGTGATAAGTCACTTTGTAGTCCTTCCTTCTCATGGCTATTATAAAAATTTGGTCTTCTAGTACTTGGGAAAGATATTTGAGAGTCTTTGTACTTTTAATTCGATGGGTCATCGCACCATCGTATCTGCCAAGTACCCTTTATGCCTTCAGTTTTCACCCATGCTTCATTGGTGTCAAGCTCCCTCTGTAAGCTCCCTCTTACACAGGGAGCTCCCTGTGTAAGCTCCCTCTTTCCTTCTGAAGTGTTATGTCACAGCCCAGCATCCTCCTGGCTGGTGGTCCCCAATGAGGGGCCCTTCAATCACCTGAGTCATGTGAGCCAAGGGGCTTATTACTCATGCGTGTCACTGGACCCCATGCCACCTCTCCTGAAGCAGAATCTCTGGAGGTGGGTCCCAGGACTATGCTTCTTAGGTTCAAGACCTGCAGATTCTGTGTCACCGTATGTTTCTCCTTTCAAGGAACTGCTTAGGATCTGCCTTTCTAAAAATAATTGATTTCTATATCTAAGTAGCATGCATACCCAGTCTGAATGAATGCAGGTCCACTGTTGATGGGAAGTCCCACACTGGAGCTCCTAATGCTCAAAGAAGGGTTAAGTGTGAAGGTTATAAACTCATCCCTAGGTTAAGATCCTGCCTGCCACTTCCCAACAGTGTGTCTTTGAGCTAATTACAGTACTCAATCTCTTTAAGCCTCAGTCTCTTAGTTGTAAAATGGGAAATCTAATAGTATCTAACTCATAGAGTTGTTGTGAGAATTAAATTAGTTAATGCTCTTAAGCACTTAAAGTGCCTGGCACCAAAAAAAAAAAAAAAAAAGATACTCAATGAGTGGAAGCTCTTCTTATCATTATATCTACTCTCAATTTAGGTTTTTAAAGTGAAATTTCAAATGGGCAAGAAGAGACCTGATGTTCATGCAATATAACCAGGTTTTAAAGCTTTATTCAAAAATGGAATGATAACATTCAAAGCTTACAAGTGTAAGCTAACACTTATCTATTCTGCTCCCAGGAATGTACCCTGAGATGACAGGCCAGGAAAACAGCTTGGCAGTAGGTAGCAAGACCCTTGCCAAGTTCTTTTCCTGGCACAAATCTCACACATATATTATTAAATTCATCCATGTGAATGTCATAATTTTGATGCAATTGTAAATGCCATTTTTATTTAATTCCTAATTGTTCACTGCTAGTAAAGGAATATCATTGGTTTTTATATGCTAATCTTGTATCCTGAAATCTCAATAAACTCACATATTAGGTCTAGTCATTTTTTATAGGTTACTTAAGATTCTTTTTCATAGATGATTATTTCATTTAGAATAAAAATAGTTTTACTTCTTCCCTTCTAATATATCTGCCTCTTTCTTCCTTGGCTGGTTGTACTGGCTAGTACCTCCAAAACCACATTGAATAGAAATGGTGAGAGCTGACAGGCTTTCCCTCTTCCCAGCCTTTCACCAGTAAGTATGATGTAGACTTTTCATAAGCACTTTATTGGGCTGAGGAAATTCTTTTATACTCCTAATTTCTTGAAGTTGTTTTTTCACAATTTCACAAAATTAAACAGGAATTTAATTTTGTCAGATTCTTTTTTCTGCATCAATTATGATATAAGGTTTTTATTTTGTAGTCTATTAATATGGTGAATAACATTATTTGATTTACAAAAGTTAAACCAATTTTCTCTTCCTGGGATTAGCCCAGTTAATCATGAGATATTATCTTTTTTATATATTACTAGATTAGCTTTGCCATATTTTGTTAAGGATTTTTGCATCTAAGTTTATGCAGGAGGAAAACATGTTTTTATTTTCCAACAATTTGCAGCTGGCATTTTCCCAGGTCTAAGGTGTTACAGGATAGAGAGCAAATTTCCCAAGATGCACATCGTATTTCCTAGCAGGCCTCTGTCAATGTCTTAATGGCAGTTGGCAGTGCACAGGGTCTCATTTATGAATGTTTTATTCACTCTAATAATACAAGAAATAGACATCTATCCAGTGACTTGGCCAATAAGTATTCTTTATTTATAAATTCATAAGTTTTCTCTTTTGTAATTCCAAAGTCTAAATGCTAGCTTATGTCATGTTTTATATCTGACCAAAAGAGTTTCCCTATTTAAAAATGAAGGTCCATGGTGCTTTGTTCTCTACAATTAGTAGATAACAGTTAAATATACTAATGTAAATACAAATACTACACAACTAATCAAAGTTTATGTTTAAAAAAACATTATATAATAATGTGATACAATATAATAATGGTCATGTTAACACTATGAGGCTTAGAAAACAGTTTAATATACATTGTCTCATGTGACTTGTGTTCAAGCATTTTTAGCCCATTTTGCAGGTGAAGAAACTAAGGCTTGAGAGCTTTTGGGTCTTTCTCATGGTCACTCAGCTATTTAGATTCAGACTGTTTGGAAATAGAAAATATCTTTATATACACAAAAACAATAAATTCTCTGTATTTTAATTCTAAAGGCTAAATGCTAGCTTAAGTCATGTTTTCAGGCTTGAATGTTTTCGCATTTAAAAAAGAAACATTTGCTCTGTTTTGCTCCCTGCTGTAAAATGATGACATATTAAATACACTTAAGGAAATACAAATACAATATTATTTGCTAGTGAGCATTAATTATTCTAATAAAGGCAGAAGTTCAAACAAATGACAGGAGGGTTAGCAGTGCTCCAGTAATTATGAATATTGTAATTATTCTTCCTCAATATATTCAATAGTCCTAATTAGGTCTTTAGGGCATATCTCCACACAAATGGGACTTTCCGGTCTTAAATCACATGTTCCTAATTCTATCAGCCACTTGACCTCCAGAGGAAACAGCTGTGTCTTCTTTCTTTAGACTCTTCCTAGAAACTCCACTCAGACACCAACAGAGTAAGTCCCCCTGTACATCTTGAGCCAAGCCACAGGCTACCAGATCTGCTGAGCCATCTGCCAGTCACCATTCCCAGATGCCACTGTAGAATTTCTTGAGGGACAGTGGCTTTGGTGTGCCTCAGAATCATCTGGAAGAGCTGTTAAAACACAGCTTGCTGAAACCCACCCTCAGAGTTTCCAATTCAAGATATCGGGGGTGGGGCCTCAGGATCTGCATTTCTTACAAGCCCCCAAGGAACTCTGATAATACTGGTTTCAGAAACACACTTTCAACTAGATGAATAATTCAGCAT
Source organism: Anoura caudifer (assembly GCA_004027475.1). Lineage (NCBI taxonomy): Eukaryota > Metazoa > Chordata > Mammalia > Chiroptera > Phyllostomidae > Anoura > Anoura caudifer. The sequence goes on from PVKU01007366.1 coordinate 80,508, forward strand.
TTGATTTTTCAGCTTCCTTATTTTCCCCAGAAGAATAGAAAAGAAGTGGAAGATTTTAGGAAAGGTAAAACCTGGTCCTAGAAGAGCTTGTTTCTTTGCTCTGTTGACAGAATAGTTTATGAACTGCAGATTTACAGCAGAGCCCAGGCCTCTGTGGATTTTATAGCACTTTCATTTGATTATACTTAATGTGAGAGCTCTTTCAAAGAGACCCTCTTAGGAATTTTTTTTAGTTTGTCAGCTAAAAGAATATATACAAAAATGTCAACAGTACTTATCTCCAAGAGATAGAACTGCGAATAATTTATTTTTCTTGTGGCTTATCAGTATTGGTATTTCCGATCTTTACTTGTTACAACAAATATGGTTGACTTTTATAATACAAAAATGCATCTGGTAAAAATCAAATCAGTAAATGGTTTTGCCAGGCATTTTAATAATGGCCTAAGGAATAATAAAAAAGAAATGATTTTTTTTTAGAGGGAGAAAGAGGAGAAAGATTGGAGTGAGAGAGAAACATCAATTTGTTGTTCCACTTATTTATGCATTCATTGGTTGTTTCTCATATGTGCCCTGACTGGGGATGGAACCCACAACCTTGGAGTATGAGGACAACAGTCTAACCAACTGAGCTACCTGGCCAGGGCCTACTCAAAATTTCTTCTTGTGACTCTACATGCTAAAACATTTCAGAATTTTTCTCTTTTTCAACAAGACTTAAGACCTACTTACTTCTGTCCACCCCTCCACATTACAGTTCAAAATTAGAGCCCAATTGTAAATCGAGAAATAAAATGGCAAGTCCTGAGTTCTGAAGTCTGTGGTGTGGTCTTTGCAGCTGATTACTCCCCAGCAATTCTGGTCCCGTCCAACTACCCTTACCATTTATCCCAAACCTTCTACTGGAGCTAGAATTGTGTGGGCAATGTCCTCTGACTCTCCTCATGAACTGACAAAGAGCATAACTCTCGGCTGATGTTGTTTTCATTCACAATCTCAAAGAAAGTTTATCCCACCAATTCATACATTTCCCAAATTTACTATAAGAACAGACTAAGTCATTGAAAAATAATCAAGGTAACTTAAGTTAAGTTAGTTAACTAGTGAGAAAATCAGAGTTTGTCCACCTAAATTTTGATATGTATTTATTATATGTCATAATATGAAAATGTCATAATATGAAAAACAACAAAAACTGTGTTTTGCCATATTCTACTTCCTTGTCTATGCAAAATCATATTATTTTTACTATTCCTGCTAATTTTAAGAGCCCTTTTAAAATTGTTCATGAATTTTCAAAATTGCAAAACACAATATTGAGTTAAAAATTAAGGTAAGGGAAGGAACCCAAAACACTAAATTGAAAGAACATAAGCACCCCTGTGTTCATTGCTTCATTATTTACAATCATCAACATATGGAAGCAACCCAAGTGTCCATCAGTAGATGAGTGGATAAAACACCTATGAGACATTTACACAATGAACTACTTACTACTCAGCCATAAAAAAGAAGAAAGTTTTACCTTTTGCGACGGCATAGATGGACCTGGAGAACATTATGCTAAGTGAAATAAGCCAGTCAGAGAAAGATGAATACCATATGATTTCACTCATACATGGAATCTAATGAACAAACGGAACTAACAAGGAAAATGGAGACAGACTCCTAGAGAGCAGGCTGACAGCTCTGGAGCGGGTGGTGGAGGGATCGAGCAAAAAAGAGAAAGGACTCATGGACACAGACAACAATGTGGTGACTGTGGAGGGCGGCGTGTGGGTGAAGGTGAAAAAGAGTATAAGGGGAATAAATGGTAATAGAAAAAATACAATAAAAAATTAAGGTAAGGCTTTAATATTTCACATGCCAATATTTTTTTTCTTTCCTTCTAGTTCATTTTAAAAATCCAAATAGCAAAGGTGCTTTTTCTCTGCCTTAGATAAAGAGGTAGATCTGAACTGTGGAACAGTGGAAGGCCACATCCTCTTGCTTATTGCTAATTTATTGCCCAATTAAAATGTATGCAGCCACTTCTTCCTACCACACAAATTATGTCTGAAAGAAAACAATAATTTGTCTTTGTTGGACAAAAACATCCTCCAAACCAAGGCAAGGTTTTTCTTAATGATCTAAAATATGTGTTTTCTCTAAAGGATGAAGAAATTTAACTAGCAACAACAGACAACACAGTGTTTTTCCAGGAAACAGTAATTAGAAACGAATTAGAGCTTCCAACCCAGTGAAAACTAGAAGACTCTGTTTACATGTTATGCTAACTAACTATAGCTCGGGCTTAGGAACTTTCATTATCCTAAACTCATCTCTCAACCATATCCTGCAAATGGATGTGATTTGTAGCTTTAGCTCAATTGAGATTTGAGATATATAAGTGGGTTGCTGCTTTGTTGCTTTTTTTTTAATCTTAAGAAGGATGGGTTTGTTATATCTAAACCAATTTCAGCATCAAAACAGCAGCAGCTACACTGCGTGCTCTTCTGTTATGCCTTTAAAGATGTGTCCACATTATTCTGAGAACTTTCACGCAAACTCACTGAGACTGTAATGTAAACTTCTGTAATTTTGAACAAAACTCATTTCTGGTAGCCTTTTACTCTGTTCATCATTCATCTAAATGGGAAAAGCAATTTACAGAAATAAACATGTGTATTAAAAGGCTGAGAGAATAAGAGCACAACCCTCTGGGAGTTCTTCCCATGTTCTTGTCTAGAGGGCTTTGGTTCCCACTCCCTCCAGTACGCCCACATACTCGTTAGTGACCAGCAGTTCAGCCAGCCTCTGCCACCTGACAGCAAGGGAACGGCAGGAAACGAGATGAGGAGAGTCAAAGATTCGGAAATGTCATAATCCAACTTGGCTAACCTGGTAGAAGAATATGAAATAAAGCCAAGCCCTGCCAACCTTAACACTGAAAACTCCCACAGTGGCAGGAAAAATAAAGGCCATGTACTGGAAAGAAGAAACAAGGAAAGTTAGCCACATGGAAGCGTCAGGACGCAGAAAGAGCACCTTGAACGGAAGAGGATGGCAGTCAGAGAAGCCTCGTGGGGAAGGACCAGAGTGTACCAAAAGCTGGGGAAATCTACAGGGAGAGGGACGCACAAACTAGACCAGCATGGCAGTTGGGGGCATCCGTGGACAGGGCACATGCCCACCCAGTGTTTCCAGTGGCACTTGTTCTTATCATTGTACCACATTACTGCTTACTATGGTATCAGCTTACTAGGGGCTTCATTTATTTTACCTTTTTTTTTTCCCCTAGGATATAAAACACTGTAGAAAGCTTTCCTTCAATAGTTAGTTTGTAACAATTTAAGTATTCGATTATCTAGAAAATTCATTTTTCCAAGACCAATCATTCTTTAATCCATTGTGATAACTAAAGTAGTTTTATAATTTCACTGCTCTAGGCTGATTATGCCCCCACCCCACTCAAAATTCAGATATTTAAACCTAATCCCCAATGTGATGGGATTTGGAGGTGGGGCCTTTGGAAAATGATTAGGTGATGAAAGTAGAGCCCTCCAGAATTGGAGTAGTGCCCTTAGAAAAGAGACCCCAGAGAGCTCTCTTGCCTCTTCCACCACATGAGGACACAGCAAGAAGATGGCCATGGGTAAACTAGGAAGATCTCACCAGATACTGAATCTGCCAGCACCTTGATCTTGGACTTCCCAGCCTCCAGGACTGTGAGAAATTAATTTCTGTTGTTTGATCGATGAAGGACACATGGACAAAAACAAGGGGGTTGGAAACAGGGGAGGGAAGTGGGGAAGGCTGGGGTGGGGGGGAGGGGGGAGGGGAACGGCAAAAAACTGTACTTGAACAACGGTAAAAATCAAAAGTATTTAAAATAAATAAATAAATACATTTCTGTTTTTCATAAACCACCCGACCTTTGGAATTTTGCTATGGCACTAGGAACGAAGACATTCACCTGGTACAGTAAAAGTTCTCTAAATGTAGCTCCGTGTCTCTGAAAAAGAGGCTCTACTCTCTTAGTAAAACATTTTGACTGGTACCCCAGCACACTCAATCTGTGTGCCTCCACGCAGTTGAATTTTATATTTACCAGGGATCAATTGTTTGAAACTACTTATGACAGTGCTATTGTAATTACAAAATTAAAATTTTTATATGTAAACTGATGATATATGAGTGCAAAAGAAAGAGTTCTCATGTAAATTAAATTGGATGCTTTGGAAAAAACTCAGCAAATTGTTTTTAAAAGTAGTTGGACTTTTAAAATGAAAAAAGAACTCATAAGAATCTAAAAAGATTCTGCATTGTTTTCTAAATGTCTTTGAACTCTCTCCATTTTAAAGAAACAAAAAGGAAATTACAGATAATGCGGGTGAAATATCAATTCAAAGATCTAAGTTCAAAGGAAAGACCTTGGTCTAGCATCAGAAGCCTGGTAAATCAATGTACGTGTATGTATTTTATGTTAAAATGTTTAAGGTATTACCATTCTCTGAGGGCTTGCACCAAATTTTTTCAATTATCCCATCAGCTATTGGTCCCAATGACTCAGAGAAGACAACTTTCACTATATGTATTATAAAACTCTGGAAACCCCTCCCACACACAAACCAATTTTTTATCTTCAAAGTACACAATGATGCTGGCAAACTTCTGCATTTTTCATGTGTAGAATGAAGTTTTAACTCAGCTGGCCTCCAACAGAGCGATCTTTTTTGTCCTTATGGTGACATAAGGAGCTGTTCTTTGGTTGGTCAAAGGTCCTGAAAGTTTAGTTACTCTTCTGTTATTTTGCACAGGACAGGTCTTGCTTTAGCGATGGCTTTGTGCCCTTCTGTCACCGGGACCTGCTTGGCTGTCACAGGATGGAGATGGTGGTTTTCTTTGTTCTTGGACTTTCTGCTGAGATGTATGAGCTAGAGGAAGAGATGTGTGTGTCGAGTGTTAAACCCCACTAATGACCCTATTTCCAGATTTCCAGTCTCTCACCTCAGCGGAGTTTCACCATCACTTTGCATTTTGGAAAGGACATCCTTTGTTTGGTTTGGTTTCTAAACTGAATTTAACAAGTTCAGCGCAAACAGTACAAGCTCAATTCTGGTTTTAGCTTCATCCAAACCAAGCACAGAAAGATTTGAAAGATTCTTTTTCTGCCATGGTATTCTTTTTACCCCAGCCTGTAAAGGAGTAAATAATAAACTTGAGAAAGCATACACAATACTCTTGTGGGTGTTCTGCAGCAATTTTCAATCACTCGGAAGTGGGATTAAGTAAAAAGCCTCCAAAACATACCAGTAATACATTTCTGCTTATCTGGTGACATGGTACAAACACCTCAGACAGGAAGAGCAGAAAATAGAGAGAAACTTGTAGCCAGTTGTAGAAAAGCCTTCGTCTCCATCAGTTTGAAGGCCAACCACCAATGTAGTGAATATTCCTACAGAGGCCTATCTTGTGAACTTCACACCCATTTGGATCCTTTCTAACAGGCATTTCCTTTATCTAAAATTACCTTCTGTAATAATCATTATTTTCTTGATTTGGTTGTTTAGTTTTAATTTTAAAAACACATTCTAATTTTAAAGATATTATTCAAATTCCATTCAATATTTCATGTATGAAATAAAATTTGCATTTGCCAAACAAAAACATTGTACCTCCCAGTTCACCACTCCATTTCATTGTTTAAATTGTAAATACAAAAACTCTGTGATGTGTGAAATGAATTTTTGTAAAGGATGACTCAGCCTACATTTTAACAGGAGTGAATATAAATCAGTTTTCCATGTTTGAAAATGGGAACCAAGCTTTCCTCCCCAAAATAGGCCTTATTCTATACAGATTTTTTTTTCTCAAAAGTAGTTAAAATTGTAAATACATATGCCCTAGAACATATAAGCAAATGGCTACTTTACATTAACTAAAGCATTGTTTAGAACTCAGTATAACTAATTTTTGTGGGGTGGGAGAGCATTTTATCTTTGACATTGTTTAGAATTGCCAGCATATGGTGACAATAAAAAGCAGACCAAATTCTAGTCAATTTTTTTTATTGAATTTAAATTCACTATAAGCCACATGGCCCTTATTGTCTACACTGGAGGCAGTGTTCCCAGGGCTCTGCCCTTGCTTGTCACTAGCACCAGGCCAAGGCACAACCATAATCCAAAGTCTTACAAGAAAGCTGCCTGGCCCTGACTGGTGTGGCTCAGTTGGTTGGGCATAGTCCTGGAAAGCCAAAGGTCACCAGTTCAATTCCTAGTCAGAGCACATGCCTGGGTTGTAGGTTTGGTCCTCAGTCAGGGTGCATATGCGAGACAACCGATCAATGTTTCTCTCACATCAACTTCTCACTCCTTTTCTCCCTCTCTTCCCCTCTCTCTAAAAATAAATAAATAAAATCTTACAAAGAAAGAAGAAAAAAAGCTGCCTGGACACAAAATGTCCACCTTTAGTTGAACCCAGACATAACAATCAGCAGGCTATATTGCTGGATACCTGAGAGAACTGATAAAATGCTGGATCATTTTTAAAATGAGACTTCCAGCCAAGATGGAGGTGTAGGTAGACACACTGTGCCTCCTCGCACAACCAAAATAAGGACAACAAAAATTTAGAAACAAAAAACAATCAGAACCCGTAGAAAATTGAACTGTATGGAAGTCCAACAACCAAGGAGTTAAAATAGACACATTCATCCTGACGGGTAAGAAGGCCGGAGTTGATGGCCGGTGGAGAGGAGTCACAGCAAAAAAAAAAAAAAAGTGGTGGCTTGCAGACCCTGGGCACAGGGTGGCAGCAGGCAGACCCCAGGCACAGGGTGGCAGTGGGCAGACCCAGCAAGATGCTCAAGGCCACTGGCTGACCCGGTGGCCGCACATTTGTACGCAGATAAACCAGGCAAAACTGGGGAGTGAGACTGACCTCGCAACCCAGGGAGGGCCCCAGCATGGGGAACTAAAGCCTCAAACAACGATTGAAAACACATGTGGGGGTTGAGGTACGGGGAGAGACTCCCAGCCTCACAGGAGAGTTCGTTGGAAAGACCCACAGGGTCCTAGAAGGCACACAAGCCCACCCACCCAGGAATCAGCACCAGATGGGCCCAGTTTGCTTGTGGGAAGCAGTGAAAGGGCCTGAAATCCAAGAGAGAGCAGAGCAAGCCCCATTGTTCCCTCTCTGACCCTGCCCCCACATACAGTGTCACAACCCAGCAACTGGGTTGTCTTGCCCTGATGAACACCTAAGACTCTGCCCCTCACTACATAACAGGCACGTCAAGACAAAAAAAAAAGGCCCAAATGGAAGAACAGATCAGAGCTCCAGAGCAAATACATCTAAGAGACTAAGAGATAGCCAACCTATCAGATGCACAGTTCAAAGCCCTGGTGATCAGGATGCTCACAGAGTTGGTTGAATTTGGTCGCAAATTAGATGAAAAAATGAAGGCTACAATAAGTGAAATGAAGGAAAACACACAGGGAACCAACAGTGATGGGAAGAAAACTGGGATTCAAATCAATGGCGTGGACCAGAAAGAAGAAAGAAACAGCCAAACAGAAAAGAATGAAGAAACAAGAATTCAAAAAAATGAGGAGAGGCTTAGGAACCTCCAGGACATCTTTAAATGTCCCAACATCCGAATTATAGGGGTACCAGAAGGGGAAGAGGAAGAGCAACAAGTGGAAAACTTATTTGAACAAATAATAAAGGAGAACTTCCCCAATCTGGCAGAGGAAATAGACTTCCAGGAAGTCCAGGAAGCTCAGAGAGTCCCAAAGAAGTTGGATCCAAGGAGGAACACACCAAGGCACATCATAATTCCATTAGCCAAGATTAAAATGAAGGAGAGAATTCTAGAAGCAGCAAGGGATAAGGAGACAGTCACCTACAAAGGAATTCCCATCAGACTGTCAGCTGATCTCTCAAAAGAGACCTTCCAGGCAAGAAGGGGCTGGAAAGAAGCATTCCAAATCATGAAAGTCAAGGACCTACATCCAAGATTGCTCTATCCAGCAAAGCTGTCATTTAGAATGGAAGGGCAAAGTGCTTCTCAGATAAGATCAAGTTAAAGGAGTTCATCATCACCAAGCCCTTATTATATGAAATGTTAAAGGGACTTATCTAAGAAAAAGAAGATAAAAAATATGAT
>PVKU01007367.1:0-88663 GCA_004027475.1 Anoura caudifer
GAAGGAGGGAGGGAGGGAGGGAGGGAGGGAGGGAAGGAAGGAAGGAAGGAAGGAAGGAAGGAAGGAAGGAACTCTTAGCTCCCAGTACCTGTGAATGTGACCCTGCTTGGAAATAGGGTCTTTGAAGATGACCAAGTCAAGATGAGGTCATTAGGGTGCCCTACCCAATGTGACTGGTGTTCTTATAAAAAGGATAAACTTGGACACAGACACATACACACGGGAATGCCATTTGAAGATGAAGGCAGAGATTGGGGTGATACATCTACAAGCCAAAGAACACCAAGGATTGCCAGCAAATTACCAGAAGCTAGGGGCATAATATGGGACAAATTCTCCAACATATAGTTGACCTTGGACTTCTGGTCTCCAGAACTATGAGCAGATACATTTGTTGTTGCCCCTCCCAACCAGTGGTACTGTGATGGCAGCTTGAGCACTCACTCCCCCCGACCCCCAATGATTCAAAAAAGTATGTTCTAGATGTCAGATATTTTTTTCTGATGCTTTTTCCCATTCTGATCTGGCTGAGGGACTCCAGTACAGGAAAAGTTTCTGGCCCATTTCTTGAAAATCTGTTGAGCAGGGGTTGGTCTTACCCTGTTTCCTGATGGCTATGATGTCAACAACTGGGCCCTATGACTTCCAGTTGAGCAGACTAGGCTAGGTGCTAGCAGGACAACAGCTGGGTCTTCCTTTAGGCCTTGATGTCCCACAGGGCCAGCCAGAAGCACAGGGAGAGGCAGGCAAGTTTGGCTCAAACCCACACAGCATTTCCTGCTTAGGCTCTGCACCCCTTCTCACCACTGGGTCCAAATGATTTTTTTAACTTAGTCAAATCTGGTGTTTTAAGGGTCAAATTTTATGTCCAATGAGGATTTTCAAAGAATGGGTTTCAAGTTCTGAAGTCATTCCTAAGAGAGGCATTCCAGAGATATTTTTGGTGAGGGACAGCCCAGCTGATGGGCGGTCACTGCGGCTGCCAGGCCTGGCTGGGCTCATGTACACAGATGACCGTTCTGGCTGACTTCAAAGAAACCAGCCACATTATTTTACAGTCTGTTTTATGACTATTAAAAAAATTAACATGGGGACAAATAACATCAGCAGACTCAAAAATTAGCATACCGGTTTGATGTTTTTAAAAACAATGTGTTTATTCTCTCGTTTACTGACTACATTGATTCTATGTCTGTGCTTGGGGAAATCTGTGATGGAAGCTCAGGTTTGCACATGGCACCTAATTATGGAATCAAGCCTGAACATCGAACTGAAGACCCTAAACAATGGGTCCACAGACCCTGCCAGGAAGGTAAGCATATGACAGTACCTGGGAGCCAGGAGTGCCAGGAGCAGCTTCCTAGGGAAGGGCAGTTCTCCTGCTCCTCTGTGAGTTCCTGGAGGCTGAGTCACCCTAGGGAATTTGATTCTGGGTTACTTCTGTAAACAGCACTGAGGTGGACCCTTGAGGAGAGAGCTACCAGCGGTGCCTAGCACTGGGGAGAGAGCCCGACTTGCCAGATGTAATTATTCACAACATGGCAATGAGCTGCTGTTTCTCCTCTGTAATTAAAAAGTAAAGTTTATCTTAAAAACAGAAAAGAGAGAAGTGGGCAGGAGCTTCATCAGGCTCTCGTCCCAGTCAGGACGCCTGGCTGGCCCAGCCACTCTTCCTGGCCTCAGCTTCCTACTGGGAGTCTGGGCATTGCTGCTCTTGCAGGGTTGGGCGCAAGGCCCCCAAAATGGCCAGGGTTTTGGCCTGGCTCAGAGCAGGTGTCTGGTATAAAGAGTGGTGTAGAAAGGAAAGCAGCTGATGGGCCTTGGGGCACAGGGCAGGGACTCAGGGGAAGTCGCGGTAGGGTAGGCGGAAGGGGTAGAGGGGCGTGTAGCGTGAGTCGTGCCAGAGCAGCTTCTTCTCCAGGAAGGCAACAGTCTGCAGGGTCAGGACCAGCGTTTGGTGCTTCAGCATGCTGTGCACGTTCAAGCCTGGGGGGCAGAGGGTACAGTCAAGGTGGGTCTGTACCCCATATCTGGAGCCCCTATCTATCCTACTGGGAGCATTCCCCCTTAGAGAAACACCATAGTCTGGCATGGGGTTGAGAGCCCCACAGCCTGGGGTCAAACCCTGGCTCAGCAGCCTACTGCTGGGAAACCCTGAGCAAGGGTTCAACCCATCAACTTCTGACTGACAGCCTCCCACATGCTCGACTCTGCCCTCTGCTTGGCCACGATTCCCACCTCACACTTCAGTGGATGGGTACAGACCAAAGACAGAGCAGGTGAATAAAAACAATGTACTGAGTGTACCCAGTGTGGCTGCAGTTAGTGAGCGAGGGGAGAGAGGGAGGCAGGGAGGGCAAGGATGGGATAAGCCAGGTCATGCAGGATCTGGTGGCTCTTGGGGAGCACTTGGGCCCTTCCTGAGTGCAGTGGGAGCCATGGAGTGTTGTGGGCAACAGAGGGATGTGCTCGGACTCAGGAGCTCACAGAGGCACCCTCTGGCCACTGGGCTTGGGTGACAACTGTCCCAGGATGAGGGCAGAGGGGGCTATGTTGATCCAGGCAGGGGGCTGGCCCAGGGTAGTTAAGAGGGGATCGGACTCTGGATATGTTTAAAGACAGAGCCAACTGGTTGAGCTGACTGACGAGTGGAGGGTGATAGTGCGGAGTGGGGCCTAAGCCACTGGAAGGAAGGAGAAGCCAAGATGCCTATGAGATTCCCTTGCACAGCCACCTGGGGGCAGCAGGACATGCCATCAGGAGAGTGGGAGAGAGCTCTGGGGTCAGTCAGCTTGGTGATGGGTGTGATGTGCTCAGGACAGGCCTGCTCCTGTTTCTCCACCTCTCTGAGTGAGGAGCCAGGTGGGGACAACCAGTGGCCCTTGCATTCACTCCACTCCCAGCACTGTGACCCACGCTTGGACAAATGCGGTATTAGAACATTTAAGGCAAACAACATTCTCCCGACGCGCTGTTTGGGCCAGCTGAGGGTCGGTGAGGGTGGTCACCATTGAAGGCCACTTGGTGACTAAGAGGCAGATACAGGATGTGAACTGACCTGTGCACTCCCTGGCGACCTGGGGGTGGACCGGTGCCCTTACTCACCCACAGCTGGGACCAGGTTGAAGGTCTTAAGCCCCAATGCGGCTGTCACAATGTTCTGAGGCATGTCCTCGTGTGCTCTGAAACAGGCCAGGAGGTGAGCCCTGCGGAGGATGGAGCTCAGCCCCCCACCCCTAACTCTGCCCCGAATCCTCACAAGTCCACCAGGAGCACAGAATCCCCCCAGCGGCGGTAGCAGGCCAGCTCCTTCAGGTACTGAGGGTCTGCAGTTGGGAGCTCCAGGGAGTCCACGATATGCAGGTTGTCCTGGTGGGAGGAAAGGACAGGTGTCCTGAGCCACCAGAGCCCTCTGCTCCCTAGCCCTCAGCCCACACCCCCAGGACCCTACTGGCTCCCAATGGGATCGGGGCTGTACCTGGGCCAGCTTGACAGTCAGCGCCACCTTGAGGCCCTGCACCCGCACCTTCATGGGCAGCATGTAGTAGTAGCTTGTAGGGCCCCGGGGGCCGTGTGCAACACCTCCTGTGGGGGAAGAGGCGTGTAAACAGGTGAGGGCCCCAGCTGGGCTTGGTGGTCAACCTTTAGCCCCAACGGGAGGTGTGGGGGTGAGGGTGAGGAGGCTGCCAGCAGCCAGGCTCAACTCCAGCAAAGAGGGCAGGGCCTCTGGTAGGAATGGAGAGGGGAGGCCTGATTGGGCATCACCTGACACAGGCGACTTTACCTCCCTGGGCCTCTGTTTCTTCAGCCATCAAGCCTTGAGTGAGGGCTGCCTCCCTGTGCATCCACCCTCTACTGAATATGGTCCTGGGAGTGCAGTAGGGAACAAGACGGAAGGACCCATGCCTCCACACTATTCATGTTCATACAGAGGCTTGACCACAGAGGGAATTGGGGCTGGGCATGGCAGCACAGGACCTGTGCGGGGGTAGGGGGTGGGGGAGGAATCTGAAGGAGGTCAGAGAGGGCTTCCGGGAGAAGGTGTGGCTCAAACATATCCAAAGGATGAGCAAGTTGGCCAGGCAAATGGGAAATGACTCTAAGTCAGTGCTATCTGGGCAGAATGGGGTCCACGCACCAATGGGATCCGTGCCTGGAATGCCAAGGTAAGGAGCTCATATACATACAAAGGCCACACAGGAGCTGGGAGGGTTAGGAAGATCCCTCAGGGTGCTATGTGAAGTGTGGGCCAGGAGAGGTACAGAGGGAGGTGGGGCCAAAAGGGGTTGTGGCCACAGACAGTCTGATGAGAGAGGCTAAGGCCAGTGCTGGCCAGACAGTGGGGTGGGGGTGGGGGGTGGGAGATTGGGAGGATGGGGAAAAGTGGATGATCTCGGATCTCTGCCTGCATGTGGGCAGTGAGGTGTGTGGATCTGAGTCCTCCAGCCCCACCCCAGATGGGCTGATGAGGAGGAGGGAATGGGACCAACAAGAAATCGTGCCAGATGTGTGTAAAGAAACACCCAGACCCTGAGTTAGCCCGGAGTCTCCTCCCTGCCCTGCCAGCTTACCTCCTCTCCAGATCGGTGAGCGGATGCTGCCGTGCCTTGCACGCCCACTGCCTTTCTGTGGCCAGGGCTTCCGTCCACCACCCCGCACCTCAGCTCTAGTCTTGGTCTTGGCATAGCTCTGTGGGGGTCAGGTTTATGAGGCAGATGTCATCTCAGCCAAAAGACACCAAGTCCAGGATTATAGGGGTGACTGGGCCGATGGGCTTGCCACTGGGGAGCCAGACTGGAGGCACAGAGATGGGGGTTCCATTGGGACAAGCACAGAGCACTGAGGGAAGGATAAAGGAATTAGGAGTTCCCGCCTCCACTCCAGAACATTGGCCTCAGAAAGACAGGGACTTTGCTGTCTGGCACACAGTAGCTGTTCAGTATTTTTTAATGGTTTCAATGTGGCTACAACTGAAAGGAAGGTGAGACTTGAGGAAAGTCATGGCTAGAGAGAATGAAGGAGAGGTGCAGGATGGGCAATCACGAGGGACTTTCAATGACAAGCTGATGACTTCAATCCTAGGGAGCCAGGGAGGGTGTGGGCAAGGGGAGAACTCAATGGGCTTCTGAGGTGGGCAGATGGAAGATAGACAGATCCTGATTGATAATGACTTCTTTAATGATCTTGGCATAAAATCCAAGGTCCTCACACCATTGCTCCTGCTGACCTCTAGGCCACACTGGGCTGTTTTTAGTCCCTGCCACAGGGCCTTTACATGTGCTGTTCCTACCACCTCCGCCTCAACCCCACTATCCTCTACCTAGTTCTTCTTACTGCACCTCTGAGGTTAAAAACCCCTTTCTCTGGAACAACTCCCCTAGTTATACATTTACAGGAATGACTACTTGATTCATGTTCACCTCTCCAACTAGACTGTGAGCGTCATGAGGGCAGGGATCTCCTGTCTCATCCACTAGCACAATGCCTAGTACATAGTGCGTGTTCAGAAAATACCTGGCAAATGACCCATCAGTGAATGGTTAGGTCAGAGAAAATGCAGCTGACAGAGAAAACACACTTACAAGGGTTCCTTTGCCCACCTCACCCCACTCAGGACACTCACAATACCCCACTCTGAACACTTACAATTCTCTTGAAGTTCTTCTGCCAGATGGCGACCTGATGCAGGATATCCAGCCTGTGGAGGAAGAATACAGGAGCGGTCTACCTCCACTTAAAACCCTCCCATAGTCCCCACCCTACTAGATGGAAACCCAGGCTCCTCCCTTCAATCTCCAGGGCTATGTGATCTGCCTTTGCCTTACTTTTTTTGACCCCAGGTCTCACCATTTTCACTCCCCGCTCCATTCCATTCTGCGAAACGGAGTCTGGCCTCCAGCACTTGCTGTTTCCTCTGTCTGAAATATTCTTCCCCTGGCTGGTTCCTTGTCAGCATACAGGTCTCAGCCTAAACATTATCTCCCAGAGGGGCCCCCTAGCACCTTCCTCCTTTCCTACCACTACAGTTTACTTAATGCCACCTTCTTTACAAACTGGTTTGACTCTTTAGCCCTGTATTCATATGGTAGACAATGACCACATGTGTGGCTACCGAACACCTAAAATGTGGCCAGTGCCACATGCTGAAATGACAATATTTTAGCTATATCAGTTGAAATAAAACATATGATTGAAATCAATCTCACTTGTTTCTTCCTATTATTTTTAAAACTGTGGCTACCAGAAGAGTTTAAATCACACATTATGTGGCTACACTGGATACAGCTGCTAGGGCACTAGTCTGTCAGGGGTTGGAAAACTATGGCTGGTAGGCCACATCTGGCCTGCTTTTTGAAAATATGTTTTCATATTTTCTGGCCCTCTTTTTGAAAATATGTTTTACTGGAACACAGCCATGCTCATTTGTTTATGTATCACCTACGGCTGCTTTTGCACTACATTAGCAGATATCAGCAGTTGCCATGGAGATGTCATAGTCTGCAAAGCCTAAAATATTTACTATCTGGCCCTTTACAGAAAAAAAAAATTTGCTGACCCCTGCTCTACACTGTAAGCAACATCAATCTTCACTCACTGCACCCAGAATGGAATCTGGCACATAGTCGGTGCTTCATCAATATTTACAGAATAAACAAAATATGTTGTTTAAAAATTTTTTTTTGGTCACCCTCTACTAGATTAGAACTATGTACAGGCAGGGGCAAACCCTGCAAATAACAGTAAGGTAACAAATTAATAGAATTAATAGCACTTATTACGTTCCAGATACCATGCGCATGGAGAGGCGTCATACACCTGGGCAAGCAATCACGTATGCCTGGGAGTTGGCCCACATCAGGTTGACATCCTGGCTCTAAAGCTTACAAATTGTATGACCTTGGACAAATTTTTTAACCTTTCTGTGCTGTCTCCTTACTTGCAAAATAAGGGTAACAGAACCCTTTCCTAGAATTATGAGATCTAGTTAACTAAAATGTAAATAGGCTCTGCCCGACACACAGTGAGGATTTAGACATTGTTTGATTGGTAAAACAATGTTTAAATCCTTGCAAAAACCATTAACAGCAACGATAATCAACATTTCTATAAAACTTATTATGTGCCAGAATTAACTCATTTTATCATCACAGCAACCTCTTCATGTTTGACAGAATGTAGACACTAAAGCACAATGGGGAAAGCAGGATCTGAAAGAGGTCCTGCGTCCTTAACCGCCTAGAGGATGTTACCTCTCAGCTATCAACCTCACCATTCTGCAGCAGAGAAAACCATCATCCCCTTTCGACAGGGGGAGAAAATGAGGCTCAAGCCCAGATCAAACTGATTCCTAAACCCGCGTTCATCGTCCTATTGCCACTCAGTTCACCATTTCTTCTCTCGATCACCTGGGCGTCGTGGAGAAAACGTCGGGGTGCAGTTCGGCCAGACCCACGCGCTCCTGCTCGTAGCCCCGCAGGGACTCGATCCAGGCCTGCACCGGACGCCGGTGTGCGGGTATCGGGAACTCGCACTTGCGCAGCACCGATACCTGGAGACCTGAAGCAGTTGGGAAGTCAAGGGTCAGCAGCAAGGGTTAAAGCTCCCGGGAGCCACCCCTGCTGGGGCTACCCACCCGCTCAACCTCACCCGCGCTCGCCACAGGCTCTGGCTTCTGCCGCGACTGCACTGCCTCCTCCGCCACTGCGTTCAGGCCCTGCAAACGGTGGGCGAGAGTGAGAGACGACTCCTGGACCCTGCAACCTTTGTCCTCCGATCTCGCCCCTGTCACTGGCCTCACCCGGCAGCCTGTGGACGGAAGCCAAACCCGCGCCCTGACCCGAACTAGCCGTAGCATTGCGGAGAAGCCCAGCACACTAGAGGTCAAGACTCCCTCTGGCCTCGCACGGCGCCTAGCGATTACGTCACGCTCGCGACACCGCCTACTCTGCTCTGATTCGGCGTCGAAAGCAGACCTGCTAGAGCAAGAACGCCACGCCGGGCCGGCCTACGTGCCCCCACCGCCACCACAAGACTAAGGCCCAGACCCTAGTCTTCAATCCTGGACTAAAGGTCCCTCTGCGACCCCTAGGGACGCAACCTCACAGCAAGGAGCCCCACCCCTTCCGTAGACCGTGCTCTCTTGGATCACGCCCCCACAGAAGCTGGTGTAAGCTACGCCATCCAGGCCCCACCCCCATTTAGCGTCCTAGACTCTCGGAGGTGGTTTTTCTCCATCCAATACCCGGGTTTTGTTTGTTTTCATGATTCAGGCCCCTATCTCCTACCGAAAGCCCTCAGGACTGAGCCTGCCGGACAGTTCCTATCCGCTTAGATCCCCCAGGACAAGGTTGTGTCTCCCCCAGTCACCTCAGATTAGGTTTGTGTCTCCCCCTTGAGACCTGTGACACGGCTGTCCAAGGAGAGAGAGCAACATATCCTGAATTGCCTCTCTACCGTTGCCCACCCCCTCAACAGAAATCCAAAAACTTATTTTTAGGTTCTTTGCCACATTCTCCGCACAACCTCCAAGGGGCGCCACGAGCTCACAGGATTCTTTCCTGCCTGGTCAGGCCTGATCACCTGCAGGCCAGTGTGGTCTGGACCGAGGTCGGTGGCTGAGAACATGGTATTACAGCCATCCTCAGTTTTCCTATCTGAAAAGTGGGGCAGTTGTGGGACTTCAATGAAATAATGGAAGTAAAGCGTGCCATGCTTGGTCCGAGGTGAAAACTTAATACATAGCATTTTATTATTGTTGTTAAAGGTGAATTTTGTCATCAAAACGAGGCAAGAGCCAAGGCAGAGATGGCGGCAGATCCGGGAGGAATTGAATGATATGCTAAAGATGTGGGCCTTTTTTTTTTGCATCTGATATATAACATGGATATTTATATGTAATGAAAATTTACAATGTACTTCATTGTGTATTCTATCCCTGCAAAAATAACTGTGAATTGTGTTTAAAACCCCACACTCTCACCTGGCTGGTGTGGCGCAGTGGATTCAGTGGCTTCCTGTGAACCAAAAGGTCACAGGTTCCATTCCCGGTCAGGGCACAGGCCTGGGTGTGGGCCAGGTCCCCAGTAGGGGGCATGCGAGAGGCAACTGATGGATGTATCTCACGGACATTGATGTTTCTCTCCCTTTCTCCCTCCCTTCCCCACTCTCTAAAAATAAATAAAATCTTAAAAAAAAATAAAACTTCACACTCTGCAATTTAAAAAGGTCTTTAGTCCTTTATTTTGTATGATTTTATTTATTCATTTTATGTTTGCATAGGTAATCTGCATATCTGTTAAAGAAATTTTCAAAAACTACAAAAGGATAACTAGAGTGAAAAGTCTGTGTTCTTCAACCTCTGTCCCCGCCTCTCGCTCAGTTTCCTTCTCAGAAGCCACCACCACAAACAGCTGTGTGTCTCCTCTCAGAACCAGTTTGAGATTTTACAGGCAGATTTGTAAGTCTGTCTTGTGCCGGGGAGTTGATTTTACGTAGTGAACGATGGAATGACACTTAGTTGCTTCATGATTAATTAGGCACCTACTGTGTACTGCCGGGATAAATCCAGTAGCAACCCATGAAACACAGTGCAGTGAAGAAGGCTGAGGGATCACAATGGGCGGGGTGGGGGAAGTCTCAGGGTTTGTGGAAACCCAGGGAAGGAACTAATGGGTGAGGATGAGGTCTCAGAGTTGGCTTCTCTGAAGCTGCAACCTGAGAATTAATGATTGAGAGTCCACTGGCAGTTTACCCAGAGGAAAAAAAAAACGAGTTCCAGGCTGAGGGAACAGAAGTTACAAAGGCCAAAGTGGGGAGAGTATGGCAGGGCAGGGTGAAACCTTCCTGATGGCTGCCACGTGTTTTGTTCATCAACTCATTTATGTTGATACCACCTCAGGGTCTTTGCAAGAATATCCCTGAAAGAGAATGACTGTGGATATGAGTTTAAAATTCTACACTCTTCCTTCTGCCTAGAATGTATTTTTCCCGGAGCTCCACATGACTGGATTCCTCACTTCCTTGGATTCTTTGCTCAAAGGTCATCTCCATTCTAATATGTTTAGAGTGTATTTTAAATGGGATGGCAAATAAGCCATTAAAAATCGCAGTCCCCACCCCTGGCTCTTTTGACCCCCTTATCATGCCCTATTTTTTTCTGTTAGTATTTATGTGCTAACCTCCTATATAATTTCCCTTTTTTAAGAAAAAAAATCCCATTTTTAAAAATGCTTTTTGTCTATCTCCCTCATTAGGGTATAAACTTCCCCAGGGCAGAAATTTTGCACCTGCTTGTTCCCTGATGTAGCCCAGCACCAGCCTAGTGCCTGTAGCACAGTAGGGGCTCAAAACATGTTTCTTAAGTGAATACCTTCTTTCATTGCTCTGTTGCAGGAGGGTTTTTTTTAGACTTTTTAAAAAACATTTTATCTATTTAATTTTTTAGAGAGCGAAGAAGGGAAGGAGAAAGAGAGGGAGAGAAACATCAATGTGTGGTTGCCTCTCACACATCCCCCATTGGGGACCTGGCCTGCAACCCAGGCATGTGCCCTGACTGGGAATCGAACCAACAATCCTTTGGTTTGCAGCCCATGTTCAATCCACTGAGCTACACCAGCCAGGCTGTTGTAGGAGTTTTATCAGAAACAGAGAAAGCCCTCCCTTTGCCTCCTGGATCTTAAGGTCTCTATCTCCCTGAAATCACAGGCACATAAAATACCCAATAAATGATTATTTACCCAATGGCTCTGGAGTCACATAGAAATAGGTTCAAATCCAGGGACTACTGCTAATTGGCTGTGTGTTCCTGGGCAAGTGGTTAGTTCTCCTGGAGTTTGGTCTCCTAATTAGTGAGTGTGACACACACAAGCCCTCCCCCACTGAGCTGTGTAGAGGATCCAAGTTCTCTTTCCTTCCATTTGCACTCCCCTCCATCTTTTTTTTCCCACAGAGGGAACCTATAAATAGGAGTCAGGTCACATCCCTCCTCTACTTAGAGCCCTGCACACCTCATTGCATCCCTCAGGGCTCTGCAGGACCTGTCAAACTCCTACCCCCCTGCTCCATCACTCCAGTTTCTGGCCACAGTGGTCTTATCACCATACCTGTCAATCCCCTGCCAGCCTCAGGGCCTTTGCATGTGTTATTCCTTCTGACTGGACCAATCTCCCTGAATATCTTCATGGCTCACTCCCTCGTTTTCTTGAGCTATTTGCTCAAATGTCATCTTCTCAGGTGACACTGCCTCTAAAATCACTGCTCCCTTCCTACCTTACATTCCTCATCTGCCTTCCCTGGTGTCATTTGTTTCCAGAACATTCACCATATACTAACAGATAACATGTTCTTATTTTCCTGAGGCTTGCCTGTCTCCCTCGCTAGAATGTCAGTGCCTAAATAACAGAGTTCTTTGATCCTTTCACTGCTGGACCCCATTGCTAAGAAGGGTGCTGGGCACCCAGTACATTCTCCATACATAGCAATGAACAAATGGAATGCAGAGAGAGCATTTTGCTCAGGGCTCCCTTCCCACACCCCCAACATATTGATTATGAGCCTTAATAAAAGAGAGGTAATGACCTTGAGACCTGTGTACTGCAAAGCTCAAAGTTTGAGCATTTTGGCCTAAGGTTGGGTGGAAGTCAAAGGTTAACAGGTCCAGCCCACTCCTCTAGATCAAAGGCTGAACTGCCTCAGCCTTTGTCTCTAGCGTCAGCCTTGAGACCTGGAGGGGATCTCTGCTGGCCATAGGCATGATAGCAATTTAGAGGGCACACACGTCATCGTACACCTGGCCATTCCTAGCCCCCTCCATCACTGTGCAAGGGTTTTCACAAAGGGCAGAGGTCAAGACTGGAATATTGGGTGCAGCTCTCAGGAGATGCAGAACATGGGTGTAGGCTTGATGGGGGGATCTGACCTACAGAGGGAGCTATCTGAAGTGCCCCTCCACCAACTGACAGAACATCTGCTCTATTTTCAGCTCAGTTTCTGGGTAGTACCAAGCCCAGGAGGAGGAGTCTCCTACTGAGTCACCCCTTCACCCCAACCCCTGGGACTGGGCCTGATTTACATGGTCATTTCCATTCCCTTTTACTGGTAGTCCTCTTCAGTTTAGCCACAATAGGAATTTGGAGGAAAAAAGAAAAAGCACTACAGTCAGGTCTTGGCAGAGATTCAAACCCTCCTCAGGCCTTGAAACCTGGGGCAGAGCACAGGTTTACTGGGCCTCAGGTTCCCCCTCTGTCAAATGGGGTATAATTGCCCCTACCTCACAGGATTTGTGCCCAGCTTGAGCCCGTGGGCCCTCAGATCACCCATTTCCCACCCTGCCCTTGCTCCATGGCTAGGGGCTGACCCCTGCACACAACATCTCCCTTGTCCACTGGCTTCTGCCCAGGTTTCACCAATGGCAGGCACTGAGGGGTAGACTGGAAAGCAGGTGGCTGGGAGAAGCCAGAGTATCTCTTCCCAACCCCTCCTGGCAGCATCTTCCACTGGACAAGGCCTCACAGTGTGCTAATTTCTAAATAGTCTCAACCTATTTACACTTTGGTTTTTTTAATCTATGTAACCCACCCCTGTATTAAATCCCCTCTGTTTGAGGTACTTCTATTTTCCTGACTTAAGGCAGCTGGGAGGGATTTTGTTTGTTTTTTTTGTTTTAAGATACAATTGAGATACAATAAAGTCTTCCCTTTTCAGTGTACAGTTCTGCAAGTTTCCACAAAAAACATATGTAGTTACGTAACCACCAGCACAACCAAGATATGTTTGACCTTTTCTAGAATGTCATAGAAATGGAATAATACAACGTGTAGCCTTTTGTGTGTGGCTGTTTTCCCTCCTTATAATGCATTTGAGATTCATCCATGTTGTTATTTATAACTAGTTCCTTCCTTTCTGAACTAGTGTTTCCAAATATATTCCTGAGTGATCTTCTGTGTAAGGCTGGACTGCAGTTTGTCTACTCATTCCCTAGTTGAGGCAGCCACAGTGAGCTTTTCCTGGGCTGGTATTTTGCTAAATGTTTTAGGACAATAACTGGCACAGTATATATGTATCAGCTGTTACTATTATGGTGGGTTGTGTGGGGGTTTGCTGAGAAGCAGGCCTCTGGTGTTCCCTTCTTCCCTAAATGTGCGTGTCTCTCTGGTCTAGAAGAGAGAGCCCACCCTTTCCATGCTGCAAGGGCCAAGACTTCATCTGGTGCAGACGTGGCAGGAACTGGCCTCCACCGGGAGCCTTCCCAGCCCATCCCTGAAGCTGAAAGTGGGCCCCAAGCCCATGGATGAAGGAGACAAGGCGAGGAGAGGCGGCTGTAACTCCACTGCCTGCCAAGATCAGCATCTGGAAAGCTTCTCTGCAGCTGGGGCCCCTTCCCCCAGTGCCGGGGTGATGATGAGAAAGTTGGGACCTGTCTCAGACATTTCTTTTTACACAATTTCTCCTGCCAAAAGCTGAGAGCCGGGGAGTGGGTGGACAGTGGAGGCTCAGAGAGTCTTGAGGACAGGCCTGGCCTCACTGATTTGGGGGAGTTCACAAAAATCAGAGATCAGAGGATTCCCCTCACCTGGATTGCAGAGAAGAGCACCCTGTAATTATCAATGACCCATGTGATCCTGAGTAGCCACTATCACCCTTCTATCCTGACCCTCTGGGGCAGGGAAGGGGGTCACTGCATCAGGACTAGGGTGAGGACTGGGGATGAAAACACTCAAATCCTCCCACTAATGGGTACCTCAGTTTCTTCATCTTTAATGTGTGTGTGTGTGGGTTTTTTTTTTTTTTTTTTTAATTTACTTTTAGAGAGAGGGCAAGGGAGGGACAAAGAGAGGGAGAGAAACATCAATGTGTGGTTGCCTCTTGCAATGCCCCCAACCAGGGACCTGCCCTGACTGGGAATGAACTGGTGACATTTTGGTTCTCAGGCTGGTGCTCAACCCACTGAGCCACACCAGCCAAGGCTCAGTTTCTTCATCTTTAAATTGGGGTGATGAGGAAAACGGAAAACTATGGAGACAGTAAAAAAAAAAAATCAGGGGTTACCTTGGGTTTGGGGGGGATGGAGGGATGAAGAGAAAGAGCACAGAGGATTTGAGGGGAGTGAAACTATCTTTATAGATACATGGCACTATACTCTGCCGCCAGGGCCCACAGAAGGTACAACACCAAGAGCAAACCACAGTGTAAACTCTGGACTCCGGGTGATAATGATGTGTCAATGTTGGTGCATCAGTGATAACAAAAGCACCTCTGTGGCACCATGTTGATGGTGGGGCAGGCTTCAAAGCCCTGGGGGCAGGGAGTACATGGGGAATCACTGTACTTTCCCCTCGATTTTGCTGTGAACTTGAAACTGTTCTAAAAAGAAAGCCTATTTAAAACCATGGGGGGATGATAATATTCCCCACCTCCTAGGGTTGTGAGGGTTTCGAGAGCCACACCCAGCATAGTCTGTGTCCTGTGAGTACTGGCCATTATTGTCAGTGGCCCTGTAATTAATGGAGGCTGGTCCGAGACTCTTCACTTCTGTTTTCCCTTCCTAGTAGCTCCTCAAGGGAAAGGCTGTTTCCTTCCCATTCCACTTTTCTCTCCCAGGAGCCTCCCTAGAGCAGGGCCCAGCTTTCCCCTTGACCCCCACCCCCAGCCCAGACTATCAGGAAACCTAGGCCTGCAGTGTTTTCCAGTGCTCCAGTCTGTTCCCTCAGCTGACCCAGCGGGAGACCCAGTGTTGCCCCAGAAGTGGGAGGTTGAGGGGAGGAGGGGAGACAGAAGTTGCTTGTGAGTGTATCATCTTTGTCTAGGAGCCACGGCCTCCCTAACAGACGCCAGATATGCCGTGGCCTTGACATCACCCCCACCCCCAGGTCCCTGGGGGGATAGCAAACTGCTGAGCCAGCTCAGGCAAGTTAGGGGGGGTACTTCCTCCCCAGCCTTCAGGTCCCACAGACGGCTGAGATTTCCGCTCTGATAAGAACAGGACCCAGTTTTCTCTGTGGCTTGTCCCCTGTGTGTTGAACACCTGGTTTGGAGACGTTGCCCAGGCGACACACTCCACTTGGCAGAGGATTCAGTGAGATTTTGCTGAGGTTGTAGTGGACCCCAGCATGATCTGGCCCAGAACCAAGTGGACACTGAAATCTGGCTCAGGAAAAGAAGCAAAGTCACTGTCTGACTTTTCTTATCTCTGCATCAGAGCCCTGTTACTCTGTGTTAGAACTATCTGGTTTCTTCTCTGTCTCCTCCATCAGACACGCAGATTTGGATGGCAAAGCCCAGTGAGCCAGCACAGAGCATTATATGTAGTTGCATTATATAAACATATATGCTGCATGCACATATGTAGCGTTGATACATTGATTCTTAATATGCATTTCTTTTTTTAGTTTTTAAATAACAAGTTTTATTTGTTTAAAGATTTTATTTATTTTATTTTTAGACAGAGGGGAAGGGAGGGAGGAAGAGAGGGAGAGAAACATCAATGTGTGGTTGCCATTCATGCACCCCCATACTGGAGACCCAGCCCACAACCCAGGCATGTGCCCTGACTGACAATTGAACCGGTGACCCTTTGCTTCACAGTCCAGCGCTCAATCCACTGAGCCACACCAGGCAGGGCTTAATATGCATTTCTTAATAATGCAAACATGTTTATTCTTAACATAAATTTGTTAATATTGATATGTTGAATAATAATATTGATGTCTATTAACCATGTTATTATTTATTTATACTATTGATTATTATTATTACAGGAATGATTTTACAATTAGAAGTTTGGTAATTTGTTACCTTTTATTTGATTTTTTCAGGTCCTTGTAAATTTTTTGAACTGGTAATATGAGCTAAAAACTTCAAACAGTACCACAGTGCACACTATAAAAAGTCTGGCACCTTCTCACCTGTTCCCTTGCCCCCCTGCCCCAGTTCCCTTCCCCAAGTTTAACCACTGTGACATGTGTCATTTTGGGTTTTGGTTTTTTCAGGGGGTGGCTCAAACACAGTCCCCCACAACCACAAAGTCTGCAGTTGAGTTTCCCACATTTGGGGACATCCCAGGGGTCAGCACATCGGGAAGGCAACAGGTGAGCCTCACCCTGGGAATGCCGCCTTTGTGATCGTGGTTTCTTCCCCTGCCAGGTGAATATGTGTGACTGGTGTCTTGTGCCTTCTCCCAGAGATGGCCTGTGGGCAAATACACAGGCAAATGTGTGTGTATTTATACGGCTCTTATAAATACACCCAGAAGTTCAAGTGAACAATGCAAACTAGTCTACATTATGCTTTTTTCAACATAACATGTTGAAAACAGCTTCACATCAGTACAAATAAGACTACTCCAGCCCTGGCTGTGTGGCTGAGTTGGTTGGAAGGTTGTTCTGTGCACCAAAAGGTCATGGACTCCATGCCCGAACAGGGCACATACCTCGGTTGTGGGTTTGATTCCTGGTCAGGGCACGTACAGGAGGCAACCAATTGATGTTTCTTTCTCACATTGATGTTTCTCTCTCTCTCTAAAATCAATAAACATATCCTTGAGTGAGGATTTAAAAAAGCAAGACTACTCATTTTAATTTTGTAATATGCATTAATGGGTCCATTTTAATTTCCTTTATCATTTTGCTTTCAGCACTCTTTGAGGCATAGTATGTATTCAGATAAGTACACCTACCTCTTATTTAAAAAAAAGATTTTTATTTATGTATTTTTTAGAGGGCTAAGGGAGGGAGAGAAAGCAATGTGTGGTTGCCTCTCGCCCATCCCCTACCAGGGAGCTGGCCCAAAACCCAGGCCTATGCCCTGACTGGGAATCCAACCAGCGATCTTTTGGTTTGCAGGCCAGCAATCAATCCACTGAGCCACACCAGCCAGGTACACCTACCTCTTTTTTATTTGTTGCACTGTCTGAGTATCAGGCAGCTTTAATATTTTTAAATTTCAGCTTTATTGAGATATCATTGACATATAAAACTCTAAGAATTTAAAGCACGTATCATAGTGATTGGATATATGTATATGTTCTGAAAAATTCTCCTATTGAGTTAACTAACACATCCATCACTTCACATATTTATCTGTGTTTTTGTGTGAGGGGTGTGTGTGTGTGAACATTTAAGTTCTACTCCCAGCAAATTTCAATTATATCACAGTATTAGCAACTATAGTCACCACGTTTCACATTAGATTCTCAAACCTTATTTATCTTATTGCTGAAAGTTTGTATCCTTTTACCAGCCTCTCCCTATTTCCTCCACTCCAGCCCCTGGCAACCCCTTTTCTACTCTCTGTTTCTATGAGTTTGACTTTATCTTTTAGATTCCATATATAAGTGATACCACGCACAATTTGTCTTTCTCTGTGGTTTATTTCACTTAGCGTAATGCCCTCAAGGTCCACCCGTGTTGCAAATGACAGAATTTTCTCCTATTTAAAAGCTGTATAATATTCCATTATATACAGGATCCGGCACAAATAACACCCCTGTTTTATTACAAAATCATAAGCATGTAGTTCTGTAACATAATATCACACTCAAACACACCATATGACATTTTTAGGTGAAATGTTCAAATTAAAGCTATAAATTATTACACCCATATTATTACCCTACGAACTACACTCAAGCAGGTGTTACTTCTGCCAGCCCCTGTATATTTTATATATGTGGAATTATAAGTGGAAAATTATATATATGGACATATATATCTATATACATATATCACACTTTCTTTATCCATTCATCCAATGCGGGACACAGGTTGTTTCCATGTCTTGGCTATTGTGAATAATGCTGCAACAAATGTGGGAATGTAAATATCTTTTCATCTTTTTTGCTTTTTTGAAATATAATACACATGCAGAAGAGTGCGCCTATCCTCTCCCGTCCTTTTATTGCACTGTCTGGGCATCAAGCAGGCTTAATTTTTTAATTTATTTATTGTTGGAATGATTAAAGATGTTACAATAAGCCCTGGCTGGTGTGGTTCAGTGAATTGAGCCCATGAGCTGAAAGGTCACCGGTTTGATTCCCAGTCAAGGCACATGCCTGAGTCCTGGGCCAGGTCCCCAGTTGGGGACAGGACAGAGAAAACTGATTCATGTATCTCTCACACATCCATGTTTCTCTCCCTCTCTTTCTCCCTCCCTCTCCCTCTCTCTAAAAAATGAATAAATGAAATCTTAAAAACAAGATGTTACAATAACATGTGCATGTTACATGGTCAAAAGAATTTGTAGAGTGAAAGCAGCCTCTGTCCTATGCCTTGTCTCCATCTTTAAGTTCCTCTCCCAGGAAATTTACCAATTTCTTCTTCTTGCAATATTCTGGATATTCTGCACACACCCAGTAGAACACCAGCTCCACAGGGGATAGGAAGTATTGCCTGTTTTGTTCCTTGATTTGTCTCTATCCTTTAGAATAGTGTCTGGTACAAACCAGATGTTCAGTGTATTTGGTAAATGAACACATAAACAGCTTATATACGCATTTTCACAAACAGTACTCTCCTAAAAGGCTGAGTGAGGGAAAGAGTAGTAAACAAGAGCCAGATAGAGGGCCTGGCAGGGTGTTTAGTTGGTTGGAGCATTGTCCCAGCACACCAAAGTTTCGGGTTCCATCTCTGGTCAAGGCACATACAGGATTAACCAATGAACCCTGGCCAGGTAGCACAGTTAGTTAGAGCATGGGTCCAGACATGCCAAGGTTGTGGGTTTGATTCTGGTCAGGGCACATACAAGAATCAAACAATGAATGCATAAATAAGCAGAACAACAAATCAATGTTTCTCTCTCTCTCAATAAAAATAAAAATAAAAATAAAAATAAAAATAAAAATAAAAATAAAAATAAAAATAAAAATAAAAATAAAAATAAAGAACTGGTATTGGCCCCAATTTGCCAGGCAAGACCCAACCTGGGCTTGCTGGTCAACAAGCAGTGAGGGCAGGACAGCCATGGACAAAGGCAGGGTAGGCTGTTGGTTGCATCCAGTCTTCTAGGGGAGAGAGGCAGTGCCTGAATTCTGAGATCCTGTCACGGCTGAAAACAGTTCTGTATTTGGGACAGGGTGTGGCACTTGGTAGGAACTTGATTCTTTTTTAAATGAACACACAATAGGCACTTAATGCCTGTTTACTGCGTTGATACATAGTAGGTGCTTCATGTCTCCTTGATGAATAAATAAAGGGGATCCCATGCTGTCCTCCAATTCCACGGTCCCAGCGATGCTCCAAGAGTATACCTGTACTTGGAGACAGTTGTTTCAGGTTCAGGACACCTGGTCAGGAGCAACTAAAGTCACGGGGCTGAGTGACGTCACGCTCCAGCAGGTTCTCACGGGAGGGGGCTGGGAGGAACAGGGCAGGAGTGCTCCGGTGGGGGGGTGGCATGGACAAAGGGACCCGCTCACCACCCCCACCGGCCCCGGCGCGCTGGAGCTCGCAGCTCACATCTGGAATTCATTGCAGCTACCGCCGGAAAGGGGAGGGGAGGAGGGCGGGGCGAGTGGGGGGCTGAGGCGGTGCCTCTCCCCGCCCCTCGCTTCATCCAGGTCCCAAGCCCCGGGACGCAACCGAGCCCGGCGGGCAGCCCCAGCCCCAGCCGCGGCTGTCCCGGGGACGAAGACGCCAAAGCCCCTCCGGCCAGGGCAGGGACCCGGGCCCACCCAACCAGGTGAGCTTGCTTGGCAAGGGGGAGGCAAAAAGGCGGCCCGGTCGTCTAGGGTCGCGGGATCCCAGCCAAGGGGCCCGGCCGGGGAGCAGGGGCTCACCGCGGCGCGCACGCGCCGCCGTGCTCCTGCTGCGCTGAGGGAGTGGTCGTCCTGGGCCCTCCCCACTACTCCAGGCGGCGGGCACGGCCTCGACTGCGAACCCCCAGATTGCACTCCCTGCCTTACTCAGCGGCAGGAAGTTAGTGGCGAAAAGGCGGAATCCGAGCGCTTTGGCTGGAGACTGGAAGTCAGGACAGCTTACCCGGGGAGTTTGGGGAGTGTGTAGGAGGTGGGTAGGGCGCTCCTCTTGGCTGACTACGGCGGGGCAAAAGGTGCTGTACGCCGCGGAGCCTCCAAGCCAAAGGGGCGGGTCTCCGGAGGAAGACACTCGTTCATCATCTGCACTGCTACCTCTCTACCTCACTTTCTTCGAGTAGTCTTCTTTAGTTCCTCCGAGGGGACGTGGCTTTGTTCTGGAAGGAAAGGGAACGTGACTGTGTGACTCTGGCGCCTCATCTTTCCCCTGGGGCCTGGGTATGGGGCATGAGTGCAGGCGAGCGTGGCGCGGCCCGGGCTCGGTCCCGGGCCCAGAAGTGCTTAAAGACCTCGCCCCCTCCTCCGGCACCAGTTGACTCACCGGGGATTTCCACCCTCTCCCCCAACTCTGTTCTAGTCAGACGCTCCAGGCGCCACAAGCTGAGCCCACACTCTCCCTCGTGGCGCGACGCGAGTGCTGCATTCGTAGTGCGGCTGAGGCTAGGATCTCCCCCCTCACACACACTCCCCAAGTCCTCTGCGATTGTGGAGGCGGGGCCCCTGGAGGGACGGAGAGCAGTCCCCCAACTTCACTTGTAAATGTGGAGGTCCCGCGCGTGTGGCGGTGGCAAGAGAGAGGAGGTGCGGCCCCAGGGGCCTGGAGTGTGGATACCGTGCATTCCACGGCCAGATAAGGAGGCTGAGACTGTGGCCCGAGGACGGGGGCGGGTCCTGTCGCTGTCTCCAAGGCTTCGCCTCTGCGGGGTAGGGAGGACCGCCTGCAGTCAGGGGCGTCTCCAGCCTCCTTTTGCTGTTGTTTGGGGCTGGGCTGAGTTCAGGAGCCTCCACCCTCCAGGGCCCACTGGGGCTTCATTCGTTTTTCATTGGCTTTTTTGGTTCCTTTCATTCATTTGTACATCCATACATCCATCCCACGTGTTTTCTGAGTACTTCTGTATGCTAAGAATCATTGCGAAGGGGCTGCGAACGGATTTGGTCGCTGACACTTGCATTCTACCATGGAAGCCAGACAGACAACTTTAAATATTGTACAGTCATACTTTTTCAAATTGCCAAGTGCTGTGAAGATAACAAAGAAAGGTGCTGTGACAGAAAGCACCTGGTGAAGGTGGTTATAATAGACTGGTGGTCAGAGCAAGTGACTTTAAAACTGATACTTCAAAGATGAGACAGTCATTCAAGGTTTTGGGGAAAGAGTGTGTCAGGTGGAGGACTAGCAAGAGCAAAGGCTCTGAGGGGTGGTTGGTTGGTAGGGTCTCAGTGTGTCTGGAGTGGAATGACCCTGGGGAAGACTGGAAAGAGGCCAGCTGGGCAGGGGCCAGGCCATTTGGGGCAGTTGGGAGCCATGGAAGAATTTGGAGCTGAGTGATATATTGGAGCTCTATATTAAACGGCTCCCCCTGGCTGCTGTATGGAGAATGGCCATATGCGGGGGCCTTGACAGCCAAAGAGAAACAAAAGGAAAGGCTGGGGTACTGTCCTAGGGCAAGAGGTATGGGGTCAGTAAGTAACCAGGGGGAACTTAACCACAGGGCCTGCCTCGATGGAACTTCAAGGAGGGGCTCCTGGAAGCCACTGAGCTTCCTCCTACCTTCCTCCCTTCTGATCTCACCCTGAACAATCTTGATCTGTTTCTCTTCCCTCCAAACTCTGTCGCTTGTCCTTCTTGCTCTGTTTCAGTCCTGGCCATTCCCTGGTTTTGAGCCCAGTGACCTCTTACTGAGCCTCTGGGAGGGAGTCAGGGCTGCCTTGCTGAAGTCAAGCTGGAGACAGGCCCTGTGTTCAGTCAAGCCTGGGAACCCGACACAGGCAAGAGCAGCAGGCAAGGCATGCATCTGCCAGCCCCAACCCCAGCTGGCTTACTCTTTCTGGAAAGCACTAACCTTCCTTAAGCTCCTGCTTTATTTAGCAAAATCCTAGTTGGGAAGATAAGATAGTATGGGCGTCAGTTTCCCCTTTTCTAACTAGTAGAGCCACCCCTCCTGAGGATGCCTTGACAGCCTCCAAGTGAGGGTGCGGTGCCCCGGTGTTCCCCCTTAGTGAAGAAGACAGACTTTTTGGTCTGTTCCTGGGGTTCAAGGCTGAACCCATTTCTTATTTCTTCAGGAAGTGGCCATGCATTGTTCTCTTGGCCACCAGATTGGAGAGGGTGGTGGCCCCACTTCAGGGAAGGAGGGGGTGGCCATGGGACATGCCCTGGGCTTCTGGCCCCACCAGCAAGGGTGCTTCCCAGGCCTTGCGACAGGGCCTTGACTCTCAATTTTAAACTCCAGGAAGGGCCTAGTAGGCCAGGGCAGTTTGGGGGCATCTGGTCGGGGTGACCCGGCGGTCAGACTGCAGTTCAAACTCTCCCCAGGGACATTCACACAGCTTTAACTCTCCTCAGAAAGAAGGGAGCTCCACCCTCCCAGAAAGGACCAGATCCGTAGTGCTAGCTGTAGAGCGCTCCCGGCTTGGCCAGCCTGATGCTGAGGATGGAAAGCTCAGTCCAATAATTGAATAGCTCAATGCCCTGGGATTGAAAATAAGCCAGTCAGGGCACAGGCTGTTTCTGGCCCAGCAGTGGGTCTGGTAGGGCCAAGCCAGCTCCTGTCTGGCTGCAGAGGGCATCGGGGCGCCCGAGGCCCTGTCCTGCACAGGAACAAGGGGCCTCTGTGTGGCGATCTGGGCTGGGCGGCATTCCCCGGGGAAGCACACAAGCCTTTCTCTGTTCCCTAACTAGGACGGATGTCCCTTTGCCCAAGGGGAGCAGCTGCCTCTCTATTAGGCCACGGTCCAGGGCACTTCTCTGAGGGCCCAGACGGAGTTGGCCTAGCGACCCCAGAAGTCCCCCATCACTCCAGGGTTCACTAGGAACCAGCCTAACCAGCCTTTCCTGGAACTCCGCTCCTGAAGCACCTGTGGTTCTTGCCAGGCCTTGCCAAAAGCGTTTCTAGGGACCTGGGGAGGGCTTTTCCTGTGCTCCATCCCCCACCCTCATTTAGCTAACGGCTCCCCTCATGAAAGGCAGACACTGCAGCAGCTCCTCTGAGACAGCCCCCCCCCACCCTGCCCCGCCCCAGCTGGAGAGAGGCCATGATGTTGGCCTTGCCTTGCATCGCATCACCCTCTCTGCCCCTCTTCCTGGCTTTCATGGAATCAAATACCGCCACCCCGCTCCCCGGCAGGGCTGCACGCCCCCTCACCTCTCACAGGACTTCAGCTGCCCCATCCTCCCAGCCAAGACCTCCCAGACTGGTCTCCTGTGGCTCCCCTATCCCATCACCTCCCTCCAGCCTTCCTCACAGCGGATGTGACTGGGGTATGAGGACTCCACCCTGTTTGTTCCAGGGGCCTCACATCTGGATTTCATCCTGGGGTGGGGGGCGGTGCTAGCACCCTGCCTACCCCTCTGGATCCTCTGTCTAAGGGCAGGGCTAGATGGTGCTGATGAGAACAGGCTGTTGGGAATCTTGCCTGGCTGGCTTAGTCAACATCCCCTCCCAAAATACTGGGTGGAGGGCACCTAGTCCCAAGCAGTGTGTGGCAGGGAAAGGGGAGCTAATAAATTTTACTGAGTGCTTGCTATGTGCTATGGATGCCTCAGGCATCATTCAACAGGATTTTCTTAATCACCCCTATGAAGTGGGCTTTCTTCTCCCCATGGCACAGATGAGGACATTGAGGCTGTATATTGATTGACTTGGTCAAGATCCCATAGCATGCCAGAGGTGGAATGGGGTTGAACCCAGGATTGCCTTCAAGGCCTATGTCCTTTAAGATGACGTGACCTCTGGGTTGCTGGAACCTCAGCGCTGCCCTGGTGTCTCCCCAAGACTTTATCTGGGGAGCACCCAGGGCCTCAAGGCTTACACCCAGCCAGAATCTAGGGCAGTGGGTGGTAATGTAGTGCTAGCAGCATCAAGCATCTCTCTGACCCAGGCTGGCAGGTGGCACGAAGCCCAAGGCAAGCCCTTTGGTTCCTGCCCACATCTTGCTCTCTGGGTAGGTGCACAAGACTTCTGGAAGTCCACTTTGTGTCCTTCGTGCCATTCGTTTGGGGGAGTTTCTGAGAGACAGTGTAGCCTAGATGCTATAGAGGCTTTGGAGCCGGTCTCTTTGGCTGTGTCACTTGCTAACTTTGAGATGTTGGGAAAGTCAATTGATGTCTCCAGGTTTCCCATCTATAAAACAAGGTTACGTGAAAATTTTGACTTCTTGTGGCCATTCAGTGAGGAGTGATGGGCTGGGACTCGACCAACTCGTGGATGTCCAAAGTCAGAGCCCAGGCAGCAGCCACCGCACTGATCCATCTGTCTGTCTCTCTCTCCTCTCCGCAGCTCTGACAGCTCCATGGCCTCGGCTGGCCACTGAGCCCCACCATGGGCAACCTGTACTCCGAGTACCTAAGCACCACCAAGGTCGAGGAGCACTACAATTACACCAAAGAGACACTCGTCGTACAGGAGACAGTCTCCCGGCAGGTGGCCTCAGCCCTCATCATCATCCTGTGCTGTGCCATAGTGGTCGAGAACCTGCTGGTGCTCGTCGCAGTCGCCCGAAACAGCAAGTTCCATTCAGCCATGTACCTGTTCCTGGGCAACCTGGCCGCCTCGGACTTGCTGGCAGGCGTGGCCTTTATAGCCAATACCTTGCTCTCAGGCTCTGTCACGCTGCATCTGACACCTGTACAGTGGTTTGCCCGTGAGGGCTCAGCTTTCATCACACTCTCCGCCTCTGTCTTCAGCCTCCTGGCCATCGCCATCGAGCGGCATGTGGCCATTGCCAAGGTCAAGCTCTACGGCAGTGACAAGAGCTGCCGCATGCTGCTGCTCATTGGGGCCTCATGGCTCATTTCACTGGTTCTGGGTGGCCTGCCCATCCTTGGCTGGAACTGCCTGGGCCACCTAGAGACCTGCTCCACCGTTCTGCCGCTCTACGCCAAGCACTATGTGCTCTGTGTGGTAACCATCTTCTCTGTCATCTTATTGGCCATCGTAGCTCTGTATGTCCGCATCTACTGTGTGGTTCGCTCCAGTCATGCTGATGTGGCTGGCCCACAGACACTGGCCCTACTCAAGACGGTCACCATCGTACTAGGTGTCTTCATTGTTTGCTGGCTGCCTGCTTTTAGCATCCTCCTCCTGGACTATGCCTGTCCTGTGCACTCCTGCCCTATTCTCTACAAGGCCCATTACTTTTTTGCTTTCGCAACCCTCAACTCGCTACTCAACCCTGTCATCTATACGTGGCGCAGCCGGGACCTTCGGTGGGAGGTACTGCGGCCGCTGCAGTGCTTCCGGAGGGCGGCAGGGGTGCAAGGACGGCGGGTTGGGGCCCCAGGCCACCGCCTCCTGCCCCTCCGCAGCTATAGCTCACTGGAGAGGGGCACCCACATGTCCACGTCGCCCACAGTTCTGGAGGGCAACACAGTGGTTTGAGGGACAAATGGGCTGACAACCAGGTCATGGCAGAGGGCACCATGGACAGGTGCTGGGTGACTTCAGACAAAGATGTGGGACTGCCAAGCAAGACGGCCACCTCAACAGACCTGGGTTGATATTGAAAATCTTTCATACCTGGGATGGCCAGTTGAGGCACTGACCAGTTGGAAAGCAGAGCTTCAGGAGGGTCCTGGAGGCCAGTGCAGTGACTGGCGTAACCCCTTCAGAACTGGACTGTGAGGAGGTCTGGGAGACCTGGAAAGGATCCAGGTGACAGCAGGCAGGCACTCAAGCATAGCTCAGGGCAGGAGCAATTTACAACGTGGTACAAAGGATTTTATTGCATGACTGACCTCCACCCTGTGCCAGACTTTTCTCTGAATTCACCCCCCTTGTCATCTTCTCCTGGCAACTTCAGGCCACTTTCCTGGAACCACTGTCCTGAGGGGCTGGAGGCCTCCTCCCTGATCATCAGGGCAGCCCCAGCTAACAGCTCCCTGGGCACAAATCCACAGCTTCCCCAAATTTCACCAGCTGACACTTCGGCCACTTCTTCCCTTTCCTCTTACTCCACGAGATGCCAGGAAACCATGGGCTGGAGGGGGAGGGGGCTGAACCCCATTTTCAGACCTCATGGGCCAGCCGCACTGTTTCGGGTGCAGAGAAATCACCAAGAGCTAGAAAAACCTGTCCGGGGCTGGGGCGGCACGGCGCTGAGGAGGCCTCTGGGTATCTGAAGGGCACAAGGTGGAACTTGAGAAAGTCTGGCAGAGCTCTTAGCTGAGGACCCTTCCACCCCCCAAAAACAACCAACCACCCACAGTCTACTTCCTCCTCCAGCTCCAGCTGAGGTGCCAGATCTCCTAAGGCAGGGCAGCCTTGAGCCCGCTGTGCCTCCTTTCAAGGTGTATTGGACGGAGCAGGGAGTGGAGGTGCTGAGGACATTTGTAGGGGCTCTCCCCTAACCTGCCCCATAAGGGCTTTGCTAAATCCTGTGGATAGATAGAAGAATCACTGCGGTACAAATATATATTTATGTATTTCTGTCCGTGTCTGCGTGTGTGTCTGTGTTGGTGTATGTGGTGCTTGCGATTCCCTGTCCCCACCGTGTTTCCCCAGAATGGATGCTGTTCTGTCTCTTTATGTCTGTGTTGAAGCTGCCAAAGAGGGGCCTGGCTCCAGACACCCCTTCATAATCGCTGGCTCGTTTCCCTACTTGAGAGCTGGGCTGCAGCTCACCTTGGGGAAGGAAACATTACGCCTCAAAATGATTTTTTTGTGAATCAAAAAAATGTTCCCAGCAAAGGCTGGGAGGGTCTTTGGTGGGGGCAAGGAGCCGAATGGGGGCTTGTTTCCCCTCATTCAGCTCCCCAGATGTTCCTCCAATGTCTGAGACAAGACCCAGGCCAATAAACGGTTCAATTTCTCTTTATGATGCCTGTGTCTTTTCAGGTTTGAGGTGGTAGTTCCCCCCGTTAGCGCCCTGTGGCTGGGGGTGAATGGGATGGAGGGTAGCTGCTGCCTAAGCAGCTCACCACCTTTTGTCACCCTTTCCATTCTGGGCCCCACCCTAGCCCTGCCCAGACCAGGGCTGCAGTGGCTTCTGAGGAAATGGGGCCAACGAAGGCATTTCCCCAGGGCAATTGTCTGGGTCCTCCTTGCTTTCCTTCAAAGAAAGATCTGGTGGGGGCCCCCTTCCCCATCCCAAATACATGTCCCTCCCTGGGAGCTGGAGACATAATCTTGGGGACCCCAGGCCCAGATGGCCCTTCAGAGCTCCACATTCCTCAGAGCAATGGCTGACCAAGCACTTTCCAGGCATGAAGAAAGGATGTGAATCCTCAGGAGGTGGGAGTTACTGTAAACTCCTTATGGATATGTGGGTTCAGAGAAGTTAAGTGAGCTACTCAGGGGCGCACAGCAACAGTTGGGGCAGCACCTGTCTAGATCTGAACTCAAATGGGCTGATTTGAGATCCTGCCAGCTCTACCAGTGGGCCAGAGAAATTATCCTCAACACCCTCTTTGCCATGGAAATGTGGGCTGCCAGCCCCAGCCAGCCCCACCCAGAACAGGGAGAAGCCAAGATGGAACACAATGAGGTGCATGGTCCTGTGATTCCTTTGAAGATCTGAGCTTTTGATTGGGAGCACAGAGCCCCAAACTGAAGCCTCACCCAGCAACATCAGCACAAATACTAAGGCAGCCAGTGAGAGGGGAGTGACGTAGACAGAAGTCAGAGGCTGAAGGGCCTGCACCCCCATCGGGATTCCCCTTCCTCCAGCAGTGCAGAGGCAACCTCTGGAAACCTGGGCTCTTGCTGAGATTGGGAAGGAAAGGTGTAGGCCAAGCAAGAATTGATAAATTTCTCCTGAATACCTATGTGCTTCCTCCCTTTCCTCCAGGCCTTTGCTAAAGTGCCACCTCCTTGTAGAAGCCTGCCCTGATCACCCTCTTCCCTCTCTGTCTAGCCCTTTGCCTATTTATTACCTGGCAGTGTGTTATGTAACAGTTTACATATCTTCTCCCTTTAAAACAAGAAAAACTTGAAGATAGGATTGCATTCGTGTTATTCATCACTGTTGGCATATTCCCACCACAGGACCTTTCACCTGCTGTTTCCTCTGCCTGGAATGATCTTCCCTGAGACATCCTTGTGACTCTTCCCTCCTCCTTCAGATCTGTATTTAAATATCACAACCCAGGCAAGGCCTCTGGCCTTCCCATGGACGAGTTGCTTTTCCTACCTGCCTCTCTTGCTACTCTTTAACATGGAACAGATTTTGCTTCACCCCGTTTGTTTTCTGTCTTCCCCTTTAGAATGCTAGTCCCATGACAGCAGGGGTTGGTGTCTGTCTTCACTGCTTGGCCCCAGAACAGGGACCAGCACACAGTAGGTATTCAGTAAGTGTTTGTGAAATGAATGAAAGTAAAAGCAAACGATGGTCATTTCAGTAAGTGTTCATTCCTGTGTAGAAAAAATAGTGGAAGCAACAGTTTTGGAGTATTCAGGCACTAGCATCAGCACTCTTAACAAGTGAGGAAACTGAGTTACAGAGAGGTCAAGTGAACTGCTCAAGGTCACGTAGCATGTGAGTGGAAGTGTCCGGATTTGAACCCAGGCAGTCTTGATTGAAGATCGCAATGACATCTGATCCTCCTCAATATCCTGAAGATCTACTTTACTGATATCTCCAATACTGGGGCCTAGAATGGAAGGGACCAACTTAAAGGGTTGCAAGATGACTTTTCTTCCTTTTCCCCTAATGAGGCTGTTGGATATTAGAAAGGACCAGAATCATCTGGAAGAACCTATTAAAATATAGATTCTGCCCTGGCTGGTGTGGCTCAGTAGATTGAGTGCAGGCCTGCAACAAAGGGTCACCAGTTCAATTCCCAGTCAGGGCACATACCTAGGTTGCAGGCCAGGTCCCCAGAATGGGGTGCATGAGAGGTAACCACACATTGATGTTTCCCTCTCTTTCTCCCTCCTCCTCTCTGAAAGTAAATAAAATCTTTGTTTTAATGGAAAAAATGCAGATTCTTAGGCTCTGCCATGAGAAATTCTGATTGAGTGGGCCTGGAGTGACCCCAGCAATGCTTGTTTCTCATCAAACACTTCCAGGCATCTTGGGACCATAATCTAAGAAAAGTTCTAGACTCTGTACTCTTAGTAGAACTTTCTGCATTGATAGAACTATGCCATATCTGCCCTGCACACTTGTGTGTAGTGTGATGCAGGAACTACTGTATTTTGCCATGTATAATGCACTCCAGTGTATGATGTTCACCTACATTTTTATGTGCTTTATACATGGGATTATTATATTCATGGCATATAATTGTTATACCTATGTATAATGCGCATCCTTATTTTTCCCTCGTAAATTTGGGTAAAAAAATGCACATTATACACTGCTAAATATGGTAAATTTTAACTTTAATTAATTCAAATGTAAATAGCCACATGTGGCCATTAACATTTCTACACTGTGAATCTCTGGTTTCTGTGGCCTCTGGGCAGCTGAACTCTCTTGGCACATGCCGCCAATTCAACAAAAATTCGTGTCTCACCATCATCATTATTATTATGAGTGACATGGTAGCTTTCTTATGTCACTTCATGATTTTTGGAATATTTCTTTTAATAATGATATCAAGATTAGTCTCAGCTGCAAATGACAGAAGACACAAAATATTAGTAACTTAAGAAAGAGAAATTCATGCCTGACCCTTGGCTGAAGACTTCATCCACGCACATCAAATAAATGGACTCTGAGGCTTGGGAGTTAAATAAAGAGAAATGGATTTCTCATATAAAAGGGTTTCAGAGGAAATTTGTCCTGAGTAAGAAGAACAGATGCCTATTTATTAGCATTCAGGCTCCTGTCTGTCCATCTGTCCCTCCATCCATCCATCCACTTAAATTTATCTGTCTGTGTATCTATCTATCATTCATCCATCTAAATACTGTTTCCTAAGCACAAAGCACTGTCCTATATAACCTCAGTAAAACTATCAAAATCAGGAAAGCTACAGACCTTAATCAGATTTTACCAATTGTCTCATTATTGACCTTTATAATTGCAGGAGGAAATCCGAGACCACTTGTTACATTCAGTTATCTTTTCAATCTCCTTCAATCAGAACAGTTTCTGAACCTTTATCTTTTGTGACCTTGGCATTTTTGAAAAATATAGGTCAGTTACTTGGTAGAATGTCCTTCAACTTGGGTTTGTCTGATGTTTCCTCATGATTGCATTCAGGCTATGCATTTTTTTTTTTTTTTGACAGAAATAATGTGTTTTTCTCAATTAGTCTCATTACTAGTCATGTTAACTTGGATCACTTGGTGGGGCCTGCCAGTTTCTCCACATTAAAGTTACGATTTCCCCCCTTGTAATTATTAACTGTGTTGTGGGGTAGTATTTTGAGACTCTGTAAATAGCCTGTTACTTATCAAACTATTACTCCTTTATCATCCATTCTTGTCTAAATCAGTTATTACCATATATCTTTCAGAAAATTGGAGGACATCACATGCTTTCATTGTACATAAGCCACTTTTTATCTTCAAAAGAAAGCAATACTTTTTTTTCAACTTAGCCACAACACCAAGATCATATTTATTAAAAGCATCAGTCAGTGTTAAAATTTCCCCATATGTTTGTTTTTACAGGTGTATCTTTTTATGCAATCTGTATAAAAATACATTTATTCATAGTATATTTATCACACATTTTCTTGCATTTCTGTCCTCTCAACTTGTTTATTGAAATCTACTTTCCTTCAAATTCTCATTCTGATCTTACTCTTATATGTTAACCTCCTGTAAATCATCTAACCACTGTTTTCTTTTTTTTTACATTTTATTTATTTGAATTAGAATGCAAATAAGGTCCTGACATAGCATTCAGTGAATTTCCTAAGTTTTCCTTGTTAAACGATAGATTTAACTACCTATTTAAACTTGTTTAACTGAAGTTTAGTAATTCATTTGTTGAAGAAACCAGGTTGTTTGCCCTGGAGAGTTTCCTAATTTGATATTAATTGATGGCATCCCCTTATGTCATGTTCCTCTTCCCCAGTCCAAATTAAGATTGATAGTTTTGGCTCATAGGTGGTGCTGGAAAGTTCTAGCAGGAGAATATGATATCTGGCTGTTTCTCTGTTTTACTGACAACTAAGACTAATCGGGGGTTCAGATGCCATCAATCTGATCCGCCTTTGTAAACTCCCCATCCAACTGTTCCCCGATGGTACGATCGTCCACGAATGACTAACTGTTGTCTGTACCCATTGCTGTGTAAGCAGTCTTCAAAGGGTTTCTAATCTATCTCCCCATCCTCACATCCCACTAGTTTTCTCATTTGTCTGCAAAGCAAACGTACTTTCCCCAAATTCAGACATCCAGCGTTTATCACCTTTCCGTAAGTGTCGTGTCCAGGGTTAGTTAAATCTGTCAAAAAGGGGAAATGATGGGTGGATGTGATTCATTTCTAGTGACAATTGTGGTATAAATGGTGAGTGCATTCTCTAAAGTAAAAAAAAAAAAAAAAAAAAAATTCAAATCTTAAAGCAACACTTGACAACCCAAGTAGACCTTTCAGGCAAGTCACCTAAAAAGTCTCAGCTGGTTTCATCATCTGTAAAATGGATGTATCAATAATCCCAACCCGAATGCAAAATG
This sequence comes from Anoura caudifer, assembly GCA_004027475.1. NCBI lineage: Eukaryota > Metazoa > Chordata > Mammalia > Chiroptera > Phyllostomidae > Anoura > Anoura caudifer. The sequence continues at coordinate 31,597 of PVKU01007367.1, forward strand.
GTACTTCCACTTTGGCAAACAGTTTGACAGTTTCTTACAAAGGCAAACATAAGCTTGCCGCATGACCCAGAAATTTGACTCCAGGTACCTACCCAAGAGCAATGAACGTGCATGTCCACACACAGACATATGTGAATGCTCAGAGCAGCATTTTTCCTATTAGCCCTAAAGTAGAAACAACTCAAAAGCCCATCACCTGGTGAACGGATAAACAGGTGCAGTTCATCCATACAATGGAACAAAATTCAGCAATGAAAATGAATGAAATAGTCACACACGTGATAATGTGGATAAAACTTAATTATGCTAAATGAGAGGAGCCAGACAAAAGATCACATACTGCATGATTCCATTACATAATATGGCCATAAGAGACAAATCTGTAGGGGCAAAGAATAGATTCATGGTTGCCTGGGGCTGGAGGTAGGTGCCAGGATTAACTGGAAACAGGCATGAGGACTTCTATCGGGGTGATGAAAATATTGTGATTCTGGATTGTAATGATAGTTGCACAACCTGGCAAATTTACTAAAAGCCATGGATTTTTACATTGAAATGTGTGAAATTTTTGTGGTATGTAAATTTCACTTCAATAAGCTTGTTAAAAAAGAATCTGAACCTCTCAAAAATACATATTGAATGCCCTATTTTATTCCTACCCTCAGAGATCTCACATTCTAGACAGTCTATAAAAATAAATATATAATACAATGTTAGAACATTTCCATTATGGAAAACAGTATAGGGTCCTCAAAAGATTAAAAATAGAACTATCATATGATCCAGCAATCCCTCTTCTGGATATGTGTCCAAAGAAAATGAAAAGAGTATCCCGAAGTGATATCTGTGCTCCCGTGTTCATTGCAGCCTTATCCATGGCTCCAATATATGAAAAGGACCTATGTGTCTGTCAATAGGTAAATGAGTAAAGAAAACATGATACGCACACACACAATGGAATATTCTTTAGCCATAATGAAGAAAATCTTGCCATTTGTAACTGTATGGGTGAACCTGGATGACAACATGTTAAGTGAAATAAGCCAGACTCAAAAAGACAAAAGCTGTATGATCTGATCTCATTTATATGTGATGTCTAAAAAAATTGAACTCACAGAAGCATGGACTAGAATAGTGATTGCTAGGGGCTGGGGTATGCAGGAATTGGGGAGATATTGGTCAAAGGGTACAAATTTTCAGTTATAAGATAAATAATTTCTGAGGATCTAATGTACAACATGGTGATTATAGTTAATAATACTGTATTGCATAATTGGAATTTGCACTCTGGTTGGTGTGGCTCAGTGGATTGAGCGCCGGTCTGTGAACCAAAGGGTTGCTGGTTCAATTCCCAGTCAGGACACATGACTGGGTTGTGGGCCAGGTCCCCAGTAGAGGGCATGTGAGAGGCAGCCACACATTGATGTGTCTCTCCCTCTCGTTCTCTCTCCCTTCCCTCTCTCTCTAAAAATAAATAAAAAGCTCTTAAAAAACTGGAATTTGCTAAAACAGTAGTGTTCTCACTACACATAAAAAATGGTAACTGAGGTGATGGATGTGTTAAGTAGCTGGATTGTGGCAATCATTTCACAATGTACACGTATGTCAAATCATCATGTAGTACACCTTAAATATACTCGACTTTTATTTACCCATTATACTTCAACAAAGCTGGGGGAAATTGCTTCTTAAACTTTCACAAGTGGGGAGCTTGTGAAAAAATACAGTTTTCTGGGCTCTACCAGGGCCCAGAGAATCCGATTCCAGAGCCCAGGACTCCGAATTTTTATTCCACACCACTTCTGATGTGAGCCATGCATGACTTACAGTTTTCAAAATGCTGGTTTGAGGGCTGTTTTAGGGTTATAAGATAGTACCTGGAGGAACTATAGGACAAGGTCATTGCTTTATCATTTCCTTGAGGCTAAATCAGTCATTCTCATTCAGCATGATTCCACACTGCCAGGAGACATTTGACAATTACGGAGACATTTTTGGTTGTCCCATACGGGGGTGGGAGCGCTACTGGCATCCAGCGGATAGAGGTCAGACTTATTGCTAATTGCCCTGAAATCACAGGGCAGTCCCCTATAACAAAGGGTTATTCGGCTCCAAATGTCAGTGATGCTCAGCTTGAGGAACAACCTGTGCCCCTCTGGCTCCTTCCACCTGGTGACTTGGTTCAGGAGCCCTAGGCCACAGCTGAAAGAGTGAGGAAACTTCTAGAGACTCTCCCAAACTCTTTGCCAGGGAGTTTGAAAAACTTGGTGATTACCTTTGGAGAGGTGGTTGTGGTTAATTAGTGGTTATTTCCAGGTAGGCGGTGCTTCATGTGAAGTCTCTCTGATATAATGGTCAGGGCAGGCCCAGTTCTCATCCCTGCTCTGTGTGGTGTGGATGACTTTCTTTGCAGTTCAGGAGCCAATGCTGTTGTGCTTTTTACTTCTTGTGTCAGAAGGTGGGTGACTCTCATCCAGGTCTCAGCGCAGTTTTTCTCTAGGGCCTGTTGGCTGTAATGGCTGGTGGCCATGGGACCAGGCAGGCTGATGTGCGGGTTCGGTGGGCTGATGGAGGCAAGGTGGGATATACACATATGTCTTGGAAGGAAGGGAGAAGGGAAGCCCTGGTGATATATATAAACAAAATCAAGGGATAATGTGTTCATTTATGCCTGGATTTGTTCACACAGCCTAATGTTTTTGAGATTTGTCTGTAGTTTTGCATATAGATTTGTCTTTAGTTCTACAATGCTCACTCTTGATGCAAAATATCAAGGTTCTGCAAACTAAGGCCCATGGGCCAAATTCACCCCACGGCCTGTTTCTGGCTAAGAATGGTTTTTATACTTTTAATGAGTTGGGGAAAAAATGAAAAACAACATTTTGTGACACGTGAAAATAGCATAAAATTCAAATTTCAGTGTCAATAAAGTTTTATTGGAACTCAGCCATGCCCACTCATTTACAAAATCACCCAAGGCTGCTTTCACACTACAACAGCAGAGTTGAGTTGTTGTGACAGAAAGTATGGCCCACAAATACTAAAATATTTACTATCTGACCCTTTACAGAGAAAGTTTATGACCCCAGTGTATCATATTCCACTGTATAAATGTCATCTTTCCGGTTGGCGTTCGACATTTGCATGGCCTTAAGTGGTTTGGCTATTGTGAATACAGCCGCTGTGAACATCTTTGTACACGTCATTTGGTGGATATGAGCATGCCTCCCAGAGCACGCATTCCAGGAGTGGAGCTGCTGGGTTATAGGGCAGGCGTGTGTTTAGCTTCAGCAAATAAAGTCAAATTGTTTTCCAAAGTGACTACCATTTTGGACTCCCCCAGCAACACCAAGTTCTGGTATTGCTAATACTTGCCAATTTTCCTTTTTTTGTTATAGCCGTCCTGGTGTGGGTGGGAGCTGATATTACCTTGAGGTTTCGTTTTGCATTTCTGATGACCAATGAAGTTAAACAGCTTTCCATATGAGTCTTGGCCATTTGGATATCCTCTTTTGTGAAATGCCTGTTCATTTTTTTTTGTCTGTTTAAAAGAGGGATTTGTCTCTGTTTATAAATTTGAAGGAGTTCTATATACATTATAGATATGAGTCCTTGATCAGCATATATGTGTGGCTGTCTATAAGGGATGCCTTTAACAAAAAAATTCATTTTAATATAGCCTAACATGTTTCTGTGCTTCATGTCCTGTTAAACACTTGCCTTCCCCAAAGTCAGAGATGTAGAATATAGATATTTTATTTTAAAAGCTTTCTCGACTTTGCTTTCCCATGTAAATTTACGAGATGTTTGGAACGGAATTTTCTATTGGTTTGAGGTAGGGATCAAAGTTCACGTTCTTCCATATGGCCATCCAACTGACCCAGCACCATTTATTGAAAAGACCACCCTTTCCCCACAACTGCTCTGCTAGTTGTTTTTGTTTGACATAAATAACATAGCCACATGTTCTGGCATTCAAAAGGGCAAAAAGATATTCAGAAAAATTCCTCTTCCTGCCCGCAGCTTCCACCCTGCTAGTTAACATTCCTTATCTCCAGGAAGTTATCTGTTTCTTTCCCAAGGTTTTATGTATAGACAAATAAATACACATAATTGTCCCTCCCTCTTTTACATAAACAGAATGCTATGCGTTCTGTTCCACATCTGTATTTTATTTTTTAAAAGATTTTATTTATTCATTTAGAGAGAGTGGAAGGGAGGGAGAAAGAGAGGGTGAGAAACATCAATGTGTGGTTACCTCTCACATGGCCCCCCACTGGGGACCTGGCCTGCAACCCAGGCATGTGCCCTGACTGGGAATCAAACTGGCAACCCTTTGGTTCGCAGCCCAAGCTCAATCCACTGAGCTACAGCAGCCAGGTGTATTTTATTTTCACTTAGAGATAGAAAACAATCTCTGATGTTATGTGGGAAAATGCCCTTTTAGCTTTTGTTGTTTTGGGGTCCATTATGGTATGAATGGAACAGAATTTCTTTAGCTAATCATCACTGATGGAGAACTAGGTTTCTTCCTCTTTTGAGTGAATAGTTGTGTCTACTTCTCATTTTGCAAATGTGGGTGAGTGGATCTTAAGAGAAATTCTTGGAAGTAGAATAGCTGAATAAAAGGGGGTGTGTATTTGTTTTTTGGTGGATATTGGCAGACTGAGCTTTTAATGTAGGAATCACAGGCATCCTACCCTAGTCCTTGAATACTTCCTAAGTCTTTATTGCATGCCAATATATCTTGGGCACTTTTCTGGGCATATGTGGGGATATGGCTGACATAAACCATCACCCCAAAATATGTGATTGCTAGCTTAAGTAAAGGCTCTGAAACAAAGAGCTGTAGTTCTAAGAGCCTATCAGATACTTGATAGGGCTGGGAGAGGAAAGGTCCCTTGAAGGAAGTGATGGTTGATCTCAAATAGGAAGAATGGTTGGAGATGTTCCAGATATAAAAAGTGGGAATGCAGAGCAGCAGGACTTTCCAGGCTATGGGAACAGCAAATGCAGAAACCTTGCTAAAAGTATCTGTGACTGCATAACAAGAAGCCCAAAGTCTAGTAGCTTAGAACATTACCCATGCATTATTCCTCAGGGTTTCTGTGGGTTGGGGATTTGGAAGCAGCAAAACTGAGTAGCTCTAGTTTGAGGCCTCTCAAGAGGGTGCAAATACTGGTTGGGGTTACAGTCATCTGAAGGCTTGGCTGGGGGCTGGTGGAGGCACTTCCAAAGGGGCTCATTCTCCAGACTGAGGAATTGGTTCCTCTTCCCGTGGGCCTCCCTGTAGAGCTGCTTGAGCATCCTTACAACATGGTGGCTGGCTTCCTTCACTAGAGCAAGTTGGTGTTGTGATAGCTTCTATGACCTAGTCTAAGAAGTCATATAATTTTGCTTCTACCGTATTCTCTTGGCCACACACACCAGCCTTGATTCTGTGGGAGAGGACTCCACAAGGAGTGCCATGAATGCTGAGAGGTGAGGAATGTCAAGGGAGGCTAGCTACCATGGGTCTTAAGCAAGACAGGGCTAGATATATTCAGGATGTACCTCAGCTGGAGTGAGCAAAGGAGTAAGTGGCAAAAGCTGATGTGAGCAGGGCTAGGTGCATAAGGGTTGGGTTTACCCTACAAGCACTGAGAAACCATTCAGGTATGTGGAATGGGCTGGGGAGGAGATGACAGGATCAGATTAGGATTCTGAGAAGATCCCTCCCACTGCCATGTAGAGAATAGGTGGGAGAGGGTTGAATGGCAGCCCAGGAAGGAGGCTGTGCAGTGTCCAGGAGAGAGGTGACCTGGGCCGTACAGATCAGCTAACTGACTCGATGACTGTTTAAAGGAAAAACCCACCAAGTTTGTCAGCAAGCCTCCTGGATCTCAAACAGAAGGCCATTGGCCTGTTCAAGGGCCCTATGAGTTGCACATTTCAGTGTCGATTTCCCAGACTGATTCTGGGTCACTGAGCCCAGAGAGAGAGCTGCAGGACCTGCACTGGTGCCCCTTGGGCCTGGCCTCCTGTCTGAGGCGAAAGGGACAAAGTGTCCCATGAAACCCCTGAGGGTTGCCGCCACTGCATGCCTCTGCTGGGCCTTGCACCAGGGAAGAGACCTCAGGGGCTGTGACTAATTCCCCAGCATGTGGCATGACTCAGCACTGACCTTCTGACTGGCCATGGTGAGGACTCGTGACCACCCCTCCACTAACCCTGGTGCTTTGGGCTGCCTGGATCTTCGTTGGGCTGGCCTCTGTGGAGTATGGCTCTCCAGCCTTTGTGAAATGTTCCGTCTCCTGGCCTCTGGAGTGTGGCCCTACAACTGGAGGCTGGAATGTGGCCTGGGAAGCAGGGAGCTTGGGTATGACAGGTCCTTTTCTTCTGAGGGTTTTGTGAACACTGCCAAGAGGTGGAGGTGGAGTGAATGCCCACGGGAGCTGAACCTGGTTTTCGTTTGTTTCTTTTTTCTTTTGTTTTTTTAAAAGAAAATTTTATGAAAGCCTCACTCGAGAATATATTTATTAATTTTTTTTTTATTAGAGAGAGGAAGGGGGAAGAAACAGAGGGAGAGGGACAGAGGGGGGAGAGAGAGCGAGAGATATGTGAGAAAGAAACATTGATCGCTTATTTCCCATGTGAGTCCAGTCTGGGACTGAACCCATAACCTAGGTATGTGGCCTGATCAGGGATTGAACCTGCAGCCTTGTGGTGCACAGGACAACGCTCCAACCAACTGAGCCACCTGGCCAGGGCCTGAACCTGGTTTCTTCCAGAAGTCTCAGTGCCTTAGCTGAAGGGATGAACCCATTAGTAAGTGGGGGAGGGGGTCTCTGGTGGTCCGACCAGTCACTATGGAGGCTCTTGAAGCAATGAGTATCCTTTCCCCATCCATTTAGCTGACATTTTTAGTGGTCCGGTGACTGCTAGAAAACCACTAAAAACTGCAGTGAAGCCAGTGACTTAGGGACTAGAGACAAATGTGACTTTGCAACCCGAGTTGATTTGGACCTAAGTTTCCCTGTTTGTAAACTGGAAAGTACATTGTTGTGAAGGAGAAAACAGCTTTATACCTACCAGCATTTGCCTTTACTCTGCATCAGGCACCTCCCATGTCCTATATATTAATTCCACTGATACTTGGATTCCTGTGGAGTGAGCCCTTGGAGTGTCAGCTGTGAAGGAGGCAGACTAGGTATTTGCCCTCTGGGGCTCATAGACTTTGCAGGGATCAGCACTCTAAGGCCCACTGGCTAAATCTGGCCCACCACCTGTTGCTAAATAAAGTTTTACTGGAGCACAGCCACACCTATTCGCTGATGTCTTGTCTATGGCTGTTTTCCTGCTGCAATGGCACCATTGAATAGCTGCAACAGAGACATGGGCCCACAGAATCTGAGATATTTAGTATTTGATTATTTACAGAAAAACTTGCTGATCCCTGCTCTGGTCTAGTGGAACAGATAGACCGCAACAGATGTAGAGAAGAGAATCTCTGACAGTGAATGCGACGAAGAAACAGGCTAATAGGATGGAGTGACTGGGGGTAGTGGTGGGGGGTTGCTTCCAGTGAGTCAGGGGAAAGCCTCTGGGTAGCAGCAAACTTTGAGCTGCATGAATCTCCCAGGAGAGTGGCCTAGGCAGAAGTGACAGCAGAGGCAAAGGCCCCGGGGCACAGAAGAGCTTGAGAGGCTCTTCTGGTCAGCAAAGCTGGAACTCAGTGAGAGGGAGAATGAGCTGCCTCCAGGCAGGACCCTGTGAATGGAATAAAATACTTAGATTTTAGTTCAAGGGCAATGGGAATTTTAGTGGGGAAGAAGAAAATGGCATGTTCTGATTTATTTATTTTTATTTTTATTTTTATTTTTATTGTAAAGCTCTGTGGACACAGTGGTCTGGGGCATCAGAGAGGAGGCTGCTACGATAGCCCAGGTAAGTGGCGATGGCAGTCTGGGCTGAGGTGGTGGCAGATAAATAAGCAGAAAAACCTGGGTTATATTTCAGAGGAAGAACTAACAGATTCCTCATGTGTTACATGTGAAGGGAAGAAAAATTAAATGTGTCTGGCTTTTTTGCTTCTGAAAAAAAGAGCAGGTCCCTTTGGGCTGGAAGTCCACCTTTAGCACCAACTTGCCAAAACCTTTGCCCCTTCTGTAAAATGGGTCAATTATCTCTTGGCAAAAGGATTATAAAGATAATCTACCTGGGGGGGAGCCTCCAATAAATACAGTGCTCTCCTGTGAGCTGAGGCCCCTGAACATCAGGTCTGCTTACCTGTCTACCCTCCCTTCTCTGTCCTATGAGCACACCTTTTCCTAAGGTGGGTTAGAGGACCATATGCTGGCTTCTGACAGGTCTATGGGACTTGACTCTACCTCTGGCCAGACTGTTTTCTATCTGTTACCCTCTTTCTGTCCCTCTCCTTAGTCTAGTACCCCCAGTGCTGTCTCTTTGGCATCTCAGGACCTGATAGCATGTCAAGATAAAGACACCTGGATTCGTGGTCCCTGCTCTTACTGTGGTCCCTGAGTCTATGATCTTGGGTAAGCAGCCTCTGAGCCAGGCTCTTTTTTCTTTTTCTTTTAGTACTCATATTTTTTTAAAGAGGGGCGTGGGGGGGGGAGAGAGGAAGAGAGAGAGAGAGAGAGAGAGAGAGAGAGAGAGAGAGAGAGAGAGAGAGAGATCAGTTACATCCTGTACATGCCCTGACTGAGGATTGAACCCACAACCTAGTAAAGTACCCTGACTGGGAATCAAACCCACAACCTTTTTGTGTATGGGACAATGCTCCAATTGAGCCACCTGACCAGGGCTGAGCCAGGCTCCTTTGTAAAAATATCCTAGGCCACAGGAAATCGGGTCCTGATATCTCCCTTAATGCTTAAGAATTAAGTAACTCCTTTAAAGAGCCTGGTACAATATATAAGTGCTGATTAAACATTAAATTAATAGCTATTAACTTTAGTCCTACTGTTTCAGTTCTCCTGCAACTTGCCATGTGTGGGTAACCCATAGCAACCAGAGGTTCTGAAGTCCACTTCTGGCCAGGCTGACCCTTCCCCACCAGCTGTTGGGGAAGCTAGGTTTATGCATGTGTTTACAAACACACTCACTTACAAATTTTGTAATACAAAAATATAAAACTATACCATAATTTTAAACGCTGTTCTGGTGCTTTTATTGTTTTTGTTATAGCAGATAAAGTATTCTTTAAAAAAAGAACCAAAACCTTGGCCTTACCTCATTGTTTTTTTTTTTTTTATTGTGGTAAAAAACACATAATATTTACCATCTTAGTCATTTTGAAGTATACAGTACAGTATTGTTAACTACATGCACTTTGTGGTGCAACAGATCTGCAGCACTTTTTCATCTTGTAAAATTGAAACTGTTCCTATTGAACAACTTCCCTTTCTCCCCACTCCCACTAGCCCCTGGTGATCACAACAGTTCTTTCTCTTAAGAGTTTTGACTACCCGGATACCTCCAATAAGTGGAATCATACAATATTTGCCTTTTGAGACTGGCTTATTTCACTTACTATAATGACCTCAAGGTTTATCCAGATTGTTTCAAAGGGCAGGATTTCCTTATTTTAAGGCTGAGTAATATTTCTTGTATGTACATGCCACATTTTCTTTATCTGCTCATCTGTCAGTGGACATTAGGGTTGCTTCCAACTGTTGGCTACAGTGAATAATGCCACAAGCTGGGTATGCAAATATCTCTTTGAGATCCTGTTTTCACTTCTTCTGAATATATATCCAGAACTAGGATGGCCGGATCATATGGCAGTTTTATTTTTATTTTTTTGAGGAACTTCCACAATTTTCTATAGCTGCTGCACAATTTTACATCCCCACCAACAGCACATGGGTTCCAATCTCCACAGCTTTGTCATACTTCATGTTGTTTTTTTTTGAGTAATGGTCACCCTATTGTGTGTGAGATGTTATCTCATGGTGGTTTTGATTTGCATTTCCTTGATTAGTGATGTTGAACATCTTTTCATGTGCTTGTTGGTCATTTGTGTATCTATTTCAAAAAGATTTGAAATGTGTATTCAAATCCTTTGCCCATTTTTAAATCTGAGTTGTCTGAGTTGTCTGAGTTCTTTATATATTCTGGATGTTAACTCCTTATGGCATATATGGTTTGCGAATATTTTCCCCCATTCTATTGGTTGCCTTTTCACTTTGTTGATTGATTCCTTTGCTGTTAAGTTTGATGTAGTCCCATTTGCCTATCTTAGTTTTTACTGTTTGTGCTTTTGGTGTCCTATCCAAGAAATCATTGCCAAGTCCATTGTCATGAAGCTGTTCTCCCACATTTTCTTCTAGTAGTTCTATAGTTTTAGGCCTTACACTTAGTCTTTAATCCATTTTGAGTTAAATTTTTTATTTTTAAAAAAGACTTTATTTACTTTTAGAGAGGGGAAGGGAGGGAGAGAAACATCCATGTGTGAGAGATACATCCATTGGTTGCCTCTTGCACACCCAATACTGGGGACCCGGCCCACATCCCAAGCAAGTGCCCTAACTGGGGATCGAATCGACTACCTCTTGGTTTGCAGTCCAGTGCTCAATCCACTGAGCCACACTAGCCAGGGATTTGAGTTAATTTTTTAAAGATTTTATTTTGAGAGGGAGGGAGAGGGAGAAAGAGAAAGAGAAATGTTGGTGCGAGAAACTTCGATCGATTGCCTCTCAGTATACACCCCAACCAGAGACGGAACTCCAACTCAGGTTTGTGCCCAGAGACCAAAATCCAACTGAGGCATGTGCTCCAACCAGGACTTGCACTGGCGACCTATGACACCCAACCAACTGAACCACATCGGTCAGGGCTGAGTTAATTTTATATACGGTGTAAGGTAAGGGTCCCACTTCATTTTACATATGGATATTCAATTTTCCCAATGGCATTTGTTAAAGACTGCCCTTTCCCCAAGTTCTGGTGCTTTTTTAAACACACTGTAGAAGTGGCCCGGGCCTCCCTAAACTATGAGATCCTTGGTGCTAGTTACATATTTTACGCATCCCGGTGATTTTTTGGAGTGCTATTAACCCCTTTTTACAGATGAGGAGACTAAGTCTGGGTCCAAATGATCTGCCCAAGATCCTTTTAGTGAGAGAATAGGTGGCAGTGGGGATTGGAACTGAGAACTTGAATTTAAGGCCAGCACGCTTGAATTCCGTGAGGATCCTCCCTTTTTTTTTATCTTCAGCACGCTGGAAAGAATGAATGAATGACCGTCTCAGGCAAAGCCCAGAGCAAACGGTGGATCTTGGACAAACCCATTGCCTCAGGCGGGGGTGTTCACCAGCCTTGCGCATGCGCATTCCAGCGCACAGCAGGCTCCACTCAGTCTGCCTGCACCTGGTACAATCTCTCTCAGTATGGTACGTCCCGACTTCCCCCATACCCAGGCCAGGGTGGTACGCACCACCTCGGCTCGCAGCCCCTCCCTGTCGGTTTCCGCGCGAAAAGCCAGAGCTGCTTGTGCTGCCGACACCTCTGCTGCAGCTTCTGAGATGCCTGCCCGCACAGCCCCGGCCCGGGTGCCCGCGCTGGCCTCCCGGGCCATCTCACTGCCCGACGATGTCCGCAGGCGGTAGGTGCCGCAGGGGACCGCAAGCTCTGTGGGGTGGCATGGCACTGGGGATGGAGGGTTTGCTTCCCTTCTGGGTAGCCCTTGGCTGCCGCTGACAGACGGGCGCGCATGCGTGGGATAGCGCGGCAGCTGTTGGCGCGGACAGGGTGGGACTTCCGGTCGCGCGCGTCCAGGGCTGTTTGGCGCCAAAATGGGCCAAGGCCTCTAACAGTCCCTCCTGGCTAGAAACTTGGGGTCTCCCCTGACCTCAAAGTAGGGCAAGCTCAGAGTCGCTTCAGGGGTCCCTTTCCTAGAACAGCCACAGGCTGTTTGGCTCCTGTCTCCAGCTTGGTTGCACAGGAAGTGGGCAGCCCTCGGCCTCGGGACACCCCTCAACCAGGCACTTTGGCCTCCACTTCCGGTGCATGCTGCTCAGGGGTGGTGGTGTGTAGGGGTGCCTGGTCCATGAGGGTGTTTCAGGGGACCCTTCTTGGCGTTCCCGCACCAACATCCCAATGGAGACCACCGGAGACAAACGTCGCCGGTCAGGCCCCGGGCGCAGCCGGCTCAGGTTTGCGAGTCCTGTCTTTGGAGAGCTCCCCGCATCTCCAGCTGCTGGGGAAGTAGTATTCTGGAAGAAACTGTTACCATGCATGAGGCCCAGAGCTCAGGCCCCATGAAATCTGAATGGGCTTTTTTAGAAAATCTGCTCCTGTGAGCCTTGGAATCAAGGAATCCTTGCTAGGGAAAACTGGCCGTAGTTTCCAGCACGTGCCTGGGGGTGGGGGTAGTGAGGTGCGGTGGCTAATGTCAGGGATGGCTGTAGCAATTCTGTGCACATGGGTGGCTGCACATGGAAAGACTGCTGGGTCTCCACTTCTTGTTTGTAAAGGACACCAATTTCACTCCTGAAAACTTGCGCCCCTCACTCGGAGCACTAGTCACAGGACCCCTGACCAGGCTAGAACACTTCCAGTCGGAAGTGAACCCGACTTTGCCACTTCCCCGTGGTTGTTTGCTGTGGTTGTGCCTGGCCAGGTCTGCTTTGGGCCTTTGGGGGTGGAGAGTATGTGTCGGGGGTATTAGGGTCTCCTTAGCAGGTGTTTAAAGTTCCAACTGTCTTTTTAAGCAGTTAGAAGGGGTGTATTGTTGAAGAGTCTGCATCTCTATTCCCTCCCAAGATATAACATGACTTCAAATGGAAATGAAAGTCTCTGGCTTCATGATATTGACCAAATACATAGACGTTGGGACCTGGCCTTCTTCACTCTGATGGTGATAACTTTACCTCCGCTGGCTTGTTTATGACCTTGGGCAAGTATCCCAAGCAAGCTACAGCTGTAGACTAGGGTTATTAATATGCATTGAAAAGTAGTATTGGAGTAAATGAGAATATGCCTGACACATAAAGGCCCACATGTTAACCTTTATTAGCTAATCTTACTGGTTCAGGGGTTTTATTGGGCCACACCACTGTTTTTGTTTGTCCAAATTTGAATGTTAGGTGAGTGTTAACAATCTGCCATTTACTCTTGGTTCCATATTACTTTGAACTAGAATTGCCTACTGCAGGTATGGAGTTTCAATGTGATAGACATTGAAATGGTCAGTTTATGCTATTCTCTCAACAGCTTTCCTTACACTTTGAATTTTAATGTGCAAAATACACATAAATATGGCATTCAGCACTCCCTTAAACTTAGATTTGTAAATGCAAGTACAACTCTTCTTGATTTACAAAAATTGGAAATGAGTAATTACTATATGATAGGAGCCTTAAGTCCATTAGAATACTCTAGTAGCAAAGTTTAGGCCTGGTCCTTATTTATGCATTTCTGTCACTTTTGCTAACTTGTGTTTATATAGCACCTTCTTTTAAAATGCGCATATAGTTAATTCCATTACATATGTAATGACCTGCCCAGTAGTAGAAAGTATTTTCAACGTTTGGTCTTTAACTTCTTTATTGGATTATTATTTACCATAGGTCTTCTCAAAAAGCATGCCTTTCAGGACAAGCCACATTTTTCCACTTGATTTTTTTTCTCAGCCCAAGCTACCATCATTTGTACAGAAAAAGTGATGGTCTTCCACTTACTGTTGCCACTCAGGTCTGTTTTCTGAAAGTGGAAACTGATCCTGTTACAACATAAGTTGGATCCAGTGGTTTTCCTGCCCCTCCCACCCACCCCCACTGCCTGATATACTTGGCCTGAAGTCCGAAATCCCTCTTCACTTGCCTGAGTCATCTTGTGCTCTTCTCGGAAGCCAGGCAGGCCTTCTTTTAGGTTCCCAGGGCCTGAGGCTATGCATAGTGACCAAAGTGAGGCTGGGCTCCACTTACCCCATCATCCTTAAGATTGCACTCAGAAAGACAGCCTCCTTCCCCCACATTGGGGAAGGGTGTGGAATTCTGTTAGTGTACCCCAGCGTTGCCAGGCAGCATGTGTAGCTGGTGATTTGTTGTCTGAGCATGTTTTCTTTATTCATTGTATCTGCAGCTTGGTGTGCAGTGAACTCAAATGCTTGCCCCAAGCTTTCCCCTCTAATGAAGCCTGGGTTTACACATGATTCTAGCAACCTTTGCCAGCTCTGATTAGCCTTTGTAATTATAACAGCTTTTTTTTTTTTTTTTTTTATCTGCTAGTCATTCTGTAATTAGATTAAGCCAGGTCTTGAAGTTCTTAACTAGTTCCATGGCTCTTGCTGAGTAGGTAATGTGTAGGGAAAAAACTGACTTACCTTTTCTAGTTCTTCCCTGCAGTAGGATCCTAGAGGTGCAGACCACTGGGGTTCACATCCCACCCTGCCACTTGCCAGCTCTGTGGCTAACCTCTTGGTGTTTTATTTGTAAAATGGGGCAAAGATACCTCTTCTACCAGGGCAGTATGAAGACTGACTGAATTATTAGGTATAAATGTGGTAGAGCAGTACCTGCATAGAAACCTAGTGTTTATCACATGGTCAGCTGTATATTTCATTTCCATTAGGGGAGCAAAATTTAAGTACTAACTGCAGATGATATACTGAGGCAGGAAGTAATGTAGCATTGTATATGGTGTAGAGATGAGCTATTTGCCTGCTTATTCTACTTTGTCTTTGCCTGGTTTCTTGTTGAATGGTCTGGACTTGCTTTTTCTACTACTGCCTTAGCTTTTGTGCCAGCGGTCCAGTGCTACTCTTGTTTAGGCATTCTCTTAGGCTTGAGGTGGCTTTCTCTCTTCTTTCAACTCAGTATATTGCTTTGTATCTTTGGCTTTTGTGTTGCTGTCTGCTAACAGGGAGCCTCTTTCTTTCCTGATTACCCCTTTCCCGTTTCCCTTCCTTTCATTCATTCTTGGACCCTTCTCTATTCTGGTGTGGGACTTTTACTTTCAGCAATTGGGGTGCCCCCTGGAGATACCTCTAATTTTGATGCATCTCTGGGGAGCCAGTTCTGATTTCTAGCTGCTGAATAGCCATTTGGATAGCTGCTGTTCAGCAAAACATCACTTCTGAAACTCATGGACTGCTTACTCACCTTTTCCCCCACCAAAAAGTTCTGAATTTCTGATATTGTATTCATTTTTAATTGCTTCCATAACAAATTACCACAATTTTAGTGGCTTAAATAAAACAATAAATAAATTTATTATCTGTGGTTCTGTAGGTCAGAAATCTGGAATGAGTCAGTAGATAAAAATGTAAGTGTCAGCAGGCTGTATTTCTTTCTGGAGGCTTCAGGGGAGGATCTGTTTCCCCACTCTTTTAGGTAGAATTCACTTCCTTGTGGTGTAAGACTGAAGTTCCTTTTCTCTTGCTGGCTCTAACTGAATGTCTTTCTCAGCTTCTGGATGTGATATATACAGTTGACCTTTGAACAACTTGGAGGTTAGGGGTGCTGAACCTCTGCACAGTCAAAAATTTATAACTTTTGACTCCCCCCAAACTTAAATAATAGCCTAATGTTAACCAGATCCTTATGGATAACATAAATCGTTGATTAACACATGTTCTATGTTATATGTATTATTACTGTATTCCTACAGTAAAGGAAACTAGAGAAAAAAGGTGTTACTAAAATCAGCCCTGGCCAGCGTGGCTCATTTGGTTGGAGAATCATCCCGGAACCAAAGGGTCGCCAGTTCAATTCCTGGTTGGGGCATGTGCAGGAGGCAGCCAACTGGTGTTTCTCTATTGCATCGATGATTTCTCTCTCTCCTTTCCCCTCTCTCAAATGAGAATAAAATAAAACTTTTTAAAAATCAAAATGAAGAGAAAATACATTTATGGTACTTACTGAAAGAAATCCACGATAAATGGATCTGTGTATTTCATACCCATGGTGTTCAGGGGTCATCTGTATTACTACTGTATCTGCAGTCTGCTGAGAGTCTTTTGTACAGTAAGGCCTTTCTTGACCACCCAACTTGGGAGGTCCCTACCTGGCAATGTCTCTGTCCAATCACCTAGCTCATTGCCTGGAACAGGGCCTAACATATAGTAGGTACCCATAGATGAGAGTGGTGATCAAAGCTAGAAGCAGGGTCCACATGCACTTGGAACAGCCACTGTGATATTGGTCTAGGAAAGCCTGTTGCTCCCATTCCTGACTTTGCTGCTAACACTTGCCCTCTCGAAAAGCTCTGTTCCTGGCCTTTGAACTAGTGACAACTGAGTACCTAGTCTGTGGGTGCTGGGTAGGAGAATCCAGAGATGGTGGAGGCCTGGTTTCTGCCCAGTGTACTCCCACTCTGCTGTCTGCGCCAACCCAGCAGGTTAGAGCTGCTGCCCCACCGCCCACAGTCAGCACACAGGCTTAGGGACAGCCTCTTCACTCACCTCCCTTTCCTCATTGTCATTGACTCTCCTTCCTTTTTCTTCTCCCTGCCCCTCAAAGAGGCAAGATACTAGCCTTAAATAATTAAATTTCAGACCATGATTTTTCTAGTCAAACTCCTGACAGTTCTGCACTTCTGAATGATTATGTACAAACATTACAAAGATTAGCTTTTGGGGCAGGTACCTGCCAAGTCTTCTAACTTCATGCATCTCCCTGTGTGTGGGCACCCCTGCTGCCCTAATTCCCCTATTTCATACATTTCTCATTTGAATGCTGCCCCCGAGCCAGCCTTTAGGAATGTTAGTCACCTATTTCCCAGAGCATTCTGTGGTCCTGCTCCACTCGTTCTCACACCAGCCGCACCTTCATATTGGCTCTTCTCAGGTCCAGCTGGGGGAAGACCACCTGTGGGTCACTTCATTTACAGAAGGAACCCAACTCTGACCTGCTTCCTATCCCAGTACCTTTTTAAATTCTATGTACTGGTGGGCAAAGGTAGGTTTACAGCTGTACATTTACTTTTCTCCACCCCTGTACTGTTATAGAACTTCTGTATCATCTCTCACCATCAGAAAAACTGCCCCCCAAAAAGGGACCTCGTTTCAGTCACAAATGACTTCTTAATGTATAGGCATTATAATAGGCATTCTAGATGGGGGGGGAGGTGGCACTGTATTTTTTTTCTAACACTCATGTATATTAAATTTACTTATAAAGTTGTTTAAAACTGTGGTGCTAATTCTTATAGGTAAACTTGCTTAACAGGTTTTTTTTTTCTTCTTTTCCTTGTCCTCCCCTCCCCTCAGGCTCAAAGATTTGGAAAGAGATAGCTTAACAGAAAAGGTAATCTCCACCTTAAAAAATTTTTATTGCCAAATGTGACTACTTGACAGATACTCTGTAGGTTGTAAAAAGTTTAAGTGGAATTGGCTTTTCCATAAAATTTTGAGATAACCTGGAAGTATTTTTGTTTAACGTGTTGTGTTAATATGCTGCTGATATTAGCTGACTTCGGTAATTCGTTCACAAGTTTCCCAATCTAGGTTCCAAACCTAGACTCTGAACTATCACTTGTCCTGGGCAGAGTTTTCAAAAGCCCAGTTTTGTTCTAATAAATTGTATGTGACTCTGTCTCCGATCTTTCCATTTTTCACCACTCTGGAGATGGTGTGATGTGATCTTAATGGAAACATCAGCAAAGTGTCTAGTTAATACTTAAGTTGTGGTTTTTGTTTTTGCTTGTTTTTTGCAGTTAGCATTGCTTGCCATTCAGTCATTGTTACCTGATCAGGCAACATGATTATTTGTGTATTGGTCCATTAGTTAGCGCCTTGGGAGTTTGGGTACTTCTAAACCTATGTCTTTCTCTTAGGAGTGTGTGAAGGAGAAACTGAATCTCTTGCACGAGTTTCTGCAAACAGAAATAAAGAATCAGTTATGTGATTTGGAAACGAAATTACACAAAGAAGAATTATCAGAGGTAAGTCAGTTTTCAGTATCCTGACATCTAGAAAATGTCTCCTGTTGTGTAGCTTGTCTGTGACCAGAGAGACGGAATAATCCCCAGCTCGCCTTGTTGCCTGATAGTTATAAAGGAAATGCATGTGTTTCCTTATTCTTACTGCCACTTGTTTACATTCACTGCTACTTAAATTATCCTTTCCTGCTGTAGGAGGGCTACCTGGCTAAAGTCAAATCCCTTTTAAATAAAGATTTGTCCTTGGAGAACGGAGCACATGCTTTCAGTCGGGAAGTGAATGGATGTCTAGAAAACGGGAGCCATTCGAGTGGTGAAAACCGCAGAGTGAGAATGGCAGAGGAAAACAAGTCGCCCAAACCCATGTCCAAACCTTGCACGCCCAGGAGAAGCAAGTCTGATGGAGAGACAAAGTGTAAGAGCCCTTAACTCATTTGACCTTGATGGAGACTGTTACCACATAAGGAAGGGGACAGTCAGACTTGGAGCCATAGGTCCTCCTGGGCAGCACTTCCTGATTAGTTTCTTGTGTATACCTCTAACTAGTAAGTATACTTCCTAACTAGCTTAGGTGTATACTAATCTAAATTTTGTCTTTGACCAAGTCTAGAGCATTAGATCCCAAAACATGGCTAAGTTTGAGTTAGGAGGTATAAGATAATAGGAACTACTGAGACTTACTCCTTTTTAAGCTAAACATTATCCTTAGACTCCTTGCCAGCTTGTAGTCAAAGTAACTCTTCTGGAATTTATACAAAAGATCGTGGACTTGAACTCAGGTCTACCTCTCAGCCACTTCACATTTTGATGGTTCTGTTTCCTTGCCTGGTTCAAGGGTTGGCCCCTCATATAAGTGCTTGTGTAAAGTGGTTCGGCAAACCAGCAGGTAGGTGCTAATTGCCAACTTTATCAAGGCAGTTGCTGATTAGAGTGAGAGGGGAAGGACACTTAATGCTGTGCGTTAACTTGGTGATGCTGAAGAACTTCACCTTTGCTGTGAATTTTTTTTTATTCATAGTGGCTTTTTTTTTTTTTTTCTTTGAACAGCTGAAGTCTCACCTAGCCCCAGGATTACAAGGCAAACTACCAGGCAGACCACCATCACCTCTCATTTCACAAGGGGGTCAGTATGTAATGAATTGATAGCTGCCTTTTCTAGGGACCAACTGCTTTTGGTAAAACATGTATGGAATTAGTAGGATGTAATTTAGCACTTTTTTCCACATTGCATAGGTTTTTATCATGCAGTTTTGTTTATTAGACATTTATGTACAGCATTTCTTTTTTTACAATCAATATTATTTTGTTTTAGTTTCAGGTATAAAGCATAGTGGTTAGACACTAACAAACTATAAAATGTTCCCTCTGCCCTGTCTGGTGTAGCTCAGTGGATTGAGTGTGGGCTGCGAACCAAACGATCGCCAGTTTGACTCCTAGTCAGGGCACATGCCTGGGTTGTGGGCCAGGTCCCCAGTAAGGGGCACACGAGAGGCAACCACACATTGATGTTTCTCTCTTTCTCCTTCCCTTCCCCTCTCTCTAAAAAATAAATAAAATTAAAAAAAAAAGTTCCCTCTGATATTTCCAGTACCCACCTGGCACCATACATAGTTATTACAACATTATTGGCTGTGTTCCCTATGCTGTTTTATATCCCTGTGTGAACAGCATTTCTGAATACCTCATCTATTTTTACTATAGGAAACTTCAAAAACTTGGTAGGGATAGTAAAGTGAACCCCCTCAGTAACCTGTCACCTGGTGTTACCAGTTAATTGCTCCTGGCCTTCATTTCATCTGCACCCCCATATGCTCCAGCCATACTACCGCAAGTGGACTACAACTCCGTATACCCCCATGTCCCCCCAGCTGGATTACTCTGACACAGATCCCAGATGTGTCATCTTATCCATGGATATTCTAGTACATTTCTATGCAATGAGGTCTCTTGCTCTATGACAGATTTTAAATTCATATTTTGCTATAATTGCTAACATTTAGTAAACAGTCCTCTTTTAAAAAGGTAAAGCATAGCATGCTATTTTTATGCCTTGTAAAGTGTAATAATTCCTTACTGTCAGACACATAGCCAGGGTTCACATTTTTCCGTGTGTAGCAAACAAAGTGTATTTGGTTGATTGGTTCCTTAAGCCTTTCAAGTTATAGATTCCTTTTTATTTTCTTGCTATTTGAAAAAAATAGGTCATTTGAAAAAAATTAGGTCATTTGTCCAGTAGAGTTCCTCGATCTGGCTGACTGCATCCTTATGGTGGTTGTTGTCCTCCCTTATCTTCATTTCCTATGATCTGGTAGTTACAATGTGTAGAGGTTTGATCAGATTCCAGATTTATGTTTTTTGAGACTCTTTCATAGATGTAGGCTTCCACTGTAAGCATGTACTGTCTCTTCTTTGATACCAGCATTTGATGATCAACGTTCAGAATCATGATTTCTTGGGGTTTGCGAAATGGCGATATTCTAAGCCTATCACTTAAAGAAATATTAAACTTGAAGCCTCTTTCAACACCCTGTCAATGAGGCTTCTCCTTGGAGGGAAGAGGGCATCTGTGCCCTGAATCTGCCCTAACGAGGGTGGGGGCGGGTAAATTGTTCCACACCCACTGGGGGCGAGGGTCTGGCTGAGCTAACGGTTGGCCTTACTGTGTTCAACAGCCCTGCCAAACGGAAACCTGAGGATGACCCTGAAAGAGCCAAACTGGATGATTCTGTCGATGAAGAAAAAGACCAGGTAAGTCTGGCTCTTTACAGTTTCTTTACTCTGCTTTTTTGGGGTACATATGCTGATAATTGCAACTTTATACTTGGTCTATCTAAATAGACTTAAAGCAACTGAGGTGTTAGTACCCCTGGACCCAAGGCAGTAGAAGTTTGTCACGGTTAGAACTGAGGGTTCAGCAGACCCTGCCACTTCCCGAGGCAACCCCATGACATCGGAGCCTGTTTCCTCTTCTGTCTTCCCTCCTGTCTGTAGCTGACGAGTTCTGACAGTCAGACCAGCAGATGTGACATGCTGAAAGCATTTGCTTATGATGTTAGATGAGTACCTTTCCCACATCTAATGACTCTGTAAAAGCAGACAATCCTACCGTTGGTACACGTAGTGTGATAGTGCTGCTTTGACTTGTGAGGCTGGAAAACTGCTGGCTTGCTGAAGACCTTTGATACATAAAATGTCAAATCTTTGGTACTGTCCCATGTGACTGAAGGAAGGCCAGACCTATGTAATACCAGATGGTCACACACTATTGATTCTCATTTCAATTTTGCCACAGAATTAGCTCTGAAAGTTGAGGGAAAATCTTTGTAGGTTTATGCGTGGGTAGGAAATGCCTAACTGCTATGTAGCGAAGATGGGTGTCCATGATTTGTTCTAAGGCAAGGTTTCTCAAACTTGGCATTATTGATTTTGGGGTCTGGGTAATCCTTTGCTATGGGGGCAGTTTTATGCACTTTAGAGTGTTTAGCAGCATCCTGGACCTCTACCCACTAGTGCCAGTAGCATTGCCCCTCTCCCTTTCCAATTGTGACAACAAAATCATCTTCAGATGTTGCCAGATACCCCTGGGGGCAAAATAACCCTGGGTGAGAAGCATTGGGCTAAGGGGTCACTCAGGGGCATTAATATTGCGGTAGACTTGAGATTCTGTTGTAGGACATACTAGTTCTCATATCATTTTATTCTTGGAAATTAGATGTCACTGTTCATGATCTTCAGATATCTGTAGTTAGGCTTAGTCAGACTACACTGAAGTGGGAAACTGAGGCACAGAGGGGAAACAGCTTGTGCAATCATGTGGCCCAGTCTCTTGCCTCCTAGGAAGAATTTTTACAGGTGAAAGCAAGTCAGATCTTGTAATGTTGACCACTGTTTTTATAAATGCAGTATTTTTAGAGTTTCTTGTATTTTAACCTTTTGGAGAGCTTACGTAGCCTGTTCATCAGGCTTCTAGAGAAATGCACAACAAGCCAGTGCCCTGGCAGGGTGTGTGAGGCCTTGGGGGCTTCCTGGATGAACACATGTAAAGATAGTGTTTATTCCAATACGGTAGAAAAAGACTTAGTTTACCAAACTGGACTAAGTGTTATCAGATGGCGTCGGTCAAATAAGTGGTAATATAGACTGTCTTACTTGACTCAGTTTAAAGTCTGAGAATTTATTATGTTTTAAAAACATATATTGCATGCGCCTGATAAAACTTTCACGTAGTACTAAAAGATGTACAGTACACGGATCTCTCTCCTACCCCGCCCCTTGAAGCTCTTGCTTGCGTTTCTTAGAGGCAAGCATTATTCAGTGTCTTCTGTGTTGTTTCATGTTATATACAGGGTCTGGCACAAATAAGATCCCCTTTTTATTACAAAATCTTTTTTATTACAGAATCATAAGCATGTAATTCTGTAGCATAACAATAACACACTCAAGCACAACATATGACATTTTAGGTGAAATGTTTAAATTAAAACTATAAATTAGTATACCCATATTATTACCCTACCAACTACAGTGAAGTTGGCATTACTTCTGCCGGACCCTGTGTGTGTATATATATGTATATATATTAGTATAGTATATCAGTATAAAATCTACATTCAGATTCCCTAGAGAAACAGAACGAGTAGGGTGTGTACGATTAATTTTAAATAATTGGTTCACATGAGTTATGAAGCTGGCGGGTCTGAAATACACAGGACAGGCTTATAGGCTGGAGACCTAGGGAGGAGTTGATGTTGCAGCTTGAGTCTGAAAGCAGTCTGGGGGAAGAATTATACACACACACACACACACACACACACACACACACACACACACATTTTGATTGTTTACTATTTGTGTTTCACATAGTACAGAGAAGTTCTGTATAATTTACTCAACTTTTCCCCAATGGTAACATCTCACATAATTGTAACATATAGCCAAACCAGGAAATTGACATTGGTACAATCTGCAGACTTTATTCAGATTTCACCAGTTTTCATATGTATGTGTGTATAGTCACTTGCATAACTGTATGAATTTTTGTAACCTCCACCTCAAACAAGAATCAAATCTGTTTCTTTACCGTATATTTTTATCTTTTTTTAAAAAGATTTTATTTATTTATTTTAGAGAGATGGAGAAGGGAGGGAGAAAGAGAGGGAGTAAAACATCAATGTGTGGTTGCCTCTAGCGTACCCCATACTGGGGATATGGCCTGCAACCCAGGCATTTGCCCTGAATGGGAATCAAACCAGCAATACTTTGGTTCTCAGGCCTGCGCTCAATCCACTGAGCTACACCAGCCAGGGCTTTTTATCTCTTTTAAATACATAAATACAGCTATCCTCAGATGGCAAGTATTATCAACTTAGAGACGAGCTGGTGTCCAAATTAGGGTGTGGCTGTTGTCACTTCATGATGTGAACCCTGAATTGCTGTTTTGTTTTTTTCTACTAGTAAAGACTTCCTGACACAAGGTGAAAGGTCTCTGGTCTTTTAAGTAGCTACTCCAGGCAATCTGTAGTGTGCAGACATACCCTGGGGCAACTCCTGGGCCTTTTTGTTTTGAGGGGGGAGGCATTAATACAGGACTGGTGGTTGCCCAGATCTTCTCCACCAAATCTAGACACCCCCAATCCCACCCTCTTTTTAATCATATCGAATATATTTACTTAACACTTCAACTTACATTTTTGGTTTTGATCTTCTTTTGAAATGAATAATTTTGTCTTTTTCTTTTCTTCCTTTCTCTCCACACAGGAGGAAAAGAGACGTCGAATTACATCCAGAGAACTGTAAGAATAATTACTATACCTTTTTGTTTTGTGCAAGCTGTAATTTTGATTACTGTAATGACGTTTCAGAAATATTTTAAAAAGAACTTTATAGTCCTTTAGAACTTTAAAAGAATTGTAGTAACTGTAGATAGCTTAAGGATGCTGAGTTTGGGGTCAGATTAACCTTTTTAATTCAGGTGGAATTCTCCTCACAGAGAATGAATGGAGGACACCTGGCAGTTGTTATCAGAACCAGATCTACAGGTCATTGAAATATTAAATGTTAAGGTAGCACATTCCTTTTAGCGCCCCTGAGATAAAGATCGCATTTTGGGGTAACAAGGAGGATCTTATGAAAACTGCTTCCAGGGGAGGAGTCTGAAAGTCACCCTCCGGCTGTATTGTTTTGCTTGACAGAGTTGCCAGACCACTTTCTGCAGAAGAACCAGAAAGAGTCAAACCAGAAACACACATGGAAGAGGAAGAAGAAAGAGATGAAAAAGTAAAGCATGGTCACCGCCACGTTTGTCACTTCTACTTTAATCTGAGTCACCATTTGGCTCTAGAAAGGGGGTGGAGGGTGCGTGGGCTCAGAATAACTTTAATTAATGACCAAAATGACCATGACTTTGGCTAAAACACTTTTCAGACTCATTTTTCTGGTGGTTCTCTATGTGGAAGGTGGGTTAAACTGCTGTTGTGATAGGAAGTACCTCAGTGGTAGGCCTGGGGTCAGCTGGACCTTTGCTGTCCCATTAGTCCATCAGAGCTTCAGTCTGTCTCCTCACCTACCTGCCTCTCTCACCCAAGAAGTCTGTGAAAATTTCATTTTCAAGCATGTGAGGTACTAAAATTCTATAGCATCATTTAGATATAAAGTTACATTCTTAACTGAGATCAGGCTAGTAGATCTCCAGCTCCTTAGTAAAATCAGAGTTTAAGGTTCTATGAAATCACAAATGTACCACCTGAACCCCCTTGAGGAGGAGGTGGGAGATGGAATGGGGGTTCAATATTGGAAACTTTGCCGTGGGACAAAGGGCTGACATTGGGTAATCATAGGTGATGGAGAAATAAAGGGTCCTGTTTTGGTTTTCATGTGAAGACATGAATTAGAAGTTTCTTACTAACATGGATGGGTAGAGAATGCCTTTATTGGGACCCTGTTAAAGAATGGGTGTCTGTTATTTGGGACTCTAATGGAGAGTCAGCTAAGGTGGACACTGATTCCTGAACCATTTGGTTCTTGAAGCTAGTCTTTAATTACATTCCCTACCCTGATACTAGTTAAAATTAGACAGTAGTTACAGTTGGGACACGTGTCAAGTGCCTTTTAGAAGGGGCAGTTTCAGTGGGCCAGGTCAGTAACCCTCCAAAGAAGGAGCTTTGGGCAAGGCTGAAGTTGCTTACTCGTGGTCAGACTCCCAGGATCTCTTCTTGTGGTAGGAAGGTTCCCAACATATTTTTATCATAACACCATTGACCGTCGTGGTCTCTTTATGTATGAATGACGTGAGGAGTTTCTGAGGCTGAATTTGACTTGAGCAGTTCTCTGAGAGATGTGTTTAGCTTTTTAAACCTGGACTCCAAATGGGTTGTCCATGTTTGAGTTAGAACTCTTGTCTAGACTGGATCATGCTACTTTATTTCTTTATTACACATTCCTAGTTTTGATATAAAATTATTGTCTGTGAGGTTGTCATCACTCATGGCAGGTGACAGGGGCTTGTGGGTAAATACTTGAACTGCAGGACCTGTTCGCTAAGAGTGTCTTTATACTTACCCACCAAAAAATTTTGCTGTCTTGAAGGTAGACAGTTTTTACTCCCACCCATCCCTACTGATCCCAATAGGACCAGTTTAGCTATTTCATTTTCATAGAACATTTTAATAGAAAGACTAGGACCAAATGGGGGAAAACTAACTAGTCTTTTTTTCCTGCACTTAGGAAAAGAGACTCAGAAGTCAAACCAAAGAACTGTAAGTATAGTAAAACACGCTTTTATACTTTATATTGTGAAACTTACTGTTAAAATAAGTTTTTTGGTAAAAATAATAGATTGGACAGACCATTAGGTGCATTAATTATTCATGTAGAATGTGTGTGAATTCAGTTTGTGGAAGATCAGACCACCATAGTGAAGGCTGAGGTCAGTTCAGATTCAGCTGACTGGACCCCAGGCCCTTCCTCAGCAGTAATCATACAGCAAGCAATTCTCCAGTGGTGTTTTAAGGGCACTGAATAAGCAGCTATGTTATGTTTGTTACCCATAACTATGAAAATGCTGTGTAACAAATAGCCCCAAAGCTCGGTGGCTTAAGACAGTTAACCGTTTGTTGAGCTCACAAGTCTACAGCTTGGTGGCTGTTGGCTGATCTTGGCCAGGGATGACAGGGCTGACCTGCTACTTCCCTATGATTTGGTTAACCTGGGTGCAATCTCATGGCAGTAGCAGACCGTGAGGGCAGAATTGAAAAGCAACACCTTTTCAAGCCTCTTTTGACATCCATTTTGGCTGAAGCAAATGTTGAGACTGAGGCTAAGCCTGGATGGGGCTGGGTAGAACACCCAAATTGAGTGGCAGGGCCCTGGTAGAGGGGGAGGTGAAGATCTCACATGTGCAGTTGGCTTCCCACGGTCGGTGATGCAGATAGTACCAGCTCTTGCTTACCTACGCAGGGGTGGCCTTGGGCTAGACACTTGAACTGCAGGTAGGGTTCCCATCAGGTCACGAGAAATCAGTGGAGTACTGCTGTTTGTTTTTCTTTTAAACTACTGGTATCTCTCTCATCATCAACATTTGTATAAAGTGTTGATGGTATTTCTGAGATCATAGTTCTGAGGTAATCATTGCCCTTCGGGGTCCTGCAGTGAAGCCTTGCCCTTCAGATAAGAAAAGTGACCCATGCTCTAACACAGGGAGGAGACCATGCATAGGCCCTCATTGGGCTGCTTGCAAGGGTGTCAGGCTCCCTGAGCTGACTGGGGTGTGTGTCTTTTGTTTTGTGACAGAACACCTAAACAGAGATCTAAGGAGGAGCCTGACAGAGAAACAAGTCCAGGCATTCAGGCTGAAATGGATGAAGGAGATGAGAAAGTAATGACTGAATCTTTGTTACTTTAATTTTTTTAATTATGTTTTATTGTTTATGGTATTACAGTTGTCCTGATTTTTTTCCCTCTTTGCCCCCCTTCACTCAGTACCCCCCACTCCCTCAGACAATACCCCCACCATTGTTCATGTCCATGGGTTGAGTGAATAAGTTCTTTGGCTATTCCCTTTCCTATACTGTACTTTACATCCCCATGGCTATTCTGTAATTGTCTATTTGTACTTCTGAATCCCCTCACCTCTTCACCCATTCTTCTGTACCACCCTCCCATCTGGCAACCTTCTGGTAACTTCTTTTCTCTTGCTGCTTTTAAGATTCTCTCTTTATCTTTAACCCTTGGTATTTTAATTATGATGTGTCTTGGAGTGGGCCTCTTTGCATCCATCTTGTTTGGGACTCTCTGTGCTTCCTGGACTTGCATGTCTGTTTCCTTCACCAAATTAGGGAAGTTTTCTTTCATTATCTTTTCAGATATATTTCCAATTTCTTGCTCTTTCTCTTCTTCTGGCCCCCCTTAGGATGTGAGTGTTGGACCTCTTGAAGTCATCCCAGAGGCTGCTTATACTACCCTCATTTTTTTTTTTGGATTCTTTTTTCATCTTGTTTTGCATGGTTGTGTTTTGCTGCCTTACATTCCAAATTATTGATTTGATTCTCGACTTCATCCATTCTATTGTCATTTCCTTGTAAATTGTTCTTTTTTTCAGTTAGCGAATCCTTTGTTTCTGACTGGATCTTTTTCATGCTGTTGAGGTCCTCACTAAGTTCCTTGAGCATCCTTATAAACAGTGTTTTGAACTCTGCATCTGATAGATTGTTTATCTCCATTTCATTTAGATTTTTTTAAAAAGGTTTTTTTTTAAACATTTTATTTATCTTTAGAGGGGAAGGGAAGGAGAGAGAGAGAGAGAGGAAGAGAAACATCAGTGTATGGTTGTCTCTCGTGCGTCTCCTGCCGGGAACTGGCCTGCAACCCAGGCATGCGCCCTGACTGGGAATCGAACCGTGATCCCCTGATTCACAGGCCCACGCTCAATCCACTGAGCCACACCAGCCAGGGCTCATTTAGCCTTTTTTTTCTGGAGTTTTTATCTGTTCTTTCTTTGCCTCCTCATTTTGGCATCCTCCCTGTGTTTTTTATGTATTAGGTAGAGCTGCTTTGACTCCTTGTCTTGGTAGTGTGAGCTGGTGTACTAGGTGTCCTGTAAGGTCCAATAGCACAGCCTCCACTATCACCCAAGCTGGGTACTTGAGGTATGGCCTCTGTGTGGGCTGAGTGCACCCTCCTCTTGTAGTTGAACCTTGGCTGCTGTTGGGCAGGTCAATGGGAAGGACTTACTCAGGCCAGTCAGCTGCAAGGATTGACTATGACCACTTACTACCAACCTCTACTCTCCACGGAGGATCAGCTGTGCAGGGGCAGGGTGGTGGTGCTCTGACTTAGTCTGTAGCTGTCCACTGGGTGTGCTGGCCCCAGGATTTCCTTGGTGGTGCAGGGCAAGGTCAGCCCCAACTTGTGTTCTGCCTGGGGTCACCCTGCCTGAGCTACAAAGCAATCTGAGATGGCTGCTAGTTGTGCTGGGCTTGGAGATTCCCAGGCGAAGTCAAGCTGTGGTTCTAATCTGGCTGCTGTTAGTGTGGTACCTAGGGCTCACTGAGGCCAGCTGTTGCTTGTTTGATAGGATTTAGGAAGTTGTGAAGCATGGCCTTGAGACCAGCCATTCATATGGAAAAGCATTTTGGGTGGGCCTGTACGTTGGAAGGGGCAGAGTCTCTGGGGATCTCCTGGGCAGGTCTAACAGTGTTAGCCAGTTTGATGGAGGAGTCTCAGATTTGATAGCAGCCCACCAGCTCCATTGGGGGGGGCGGGCTCAGCAAAGGGACAATATCCTCTGCATGCCCTGATGCCAGACACTTCAGTTTCTCTCTGTTTCTCTCTGTATATCACTGGTGTCTTTCAAGCTGCTACCCCTGAGGAGCTGCTTGGGCCTCCAGCAGTTTCTTCTGACACAATTCCTGTTGGTTTTTGCAGCCAGAAGTTGTGGGGACTTATCTTCTTGGCACTGGAATCCTGGGCTGGGGGGCCTAGTGTGGGTCTTGGACTCCACTCCGGAAATATCCCTCCTGAATTCTAATTCACCACACAT
This sequence comes from Anoura caudifer, assembly GCA_004027475.1. NCBI lineage: Eukaryota > Metazoa > Chordata > Mammalia > Chiroptera > Phyllostomidae > Anoura > Anoura caudifer. Next base: position 60,518 of record PVKU01007367.1, read on the forward strand.
GGGTGTGAAACCAGCCCATTCTGTGACTGCACCACTCCTACCAGTCTGGATGGATGGGGATTAATTCCGTAGTTGCCAGGCTTCCATTCAACTCGATTTCTGATGGTTCTGAGTGATAGTCATTCTATATTTTAGTTGTAACTTTGATGTGATTGTGTGAAGAGGTGAGCCATGTCTGCCTACGCTGCCATCTTGACCAGAAGTTACTTTATTTTGTGTTTCCATTCGGTTGGGAGAAATTTCATGGGGTAGGGCTCTGGGTTCAAGTCCAGCCCTACCTACCTATGAGGTGACTCTGGGTAAATTATCTAACCCCACTTGTAGGGGCTGGTGGTTGTCCCTCTGTGTCAGTGCCTGATGTGTGGTGTGTGTTCACTTCAGTTGTCTGTTTAATTCATAATGGTGAAGAGGGCCTGAGTGTGCCTTGACTACAATGTCTTTGGAACCAGCTGCTCTAAGAGCCTCTCTGCTGAGAAGTCCTGATGTGTGTCAGCCCAGGCATGTCAGCCATGCCCGTGCTGCTTCAACAATCAGTCTCCTAAGTTCTGAGTCCAGTTCTCCCCATCCCCACCAGGCTGCTCACCTCCAGGTCAGCTAAGTAAACATGTTCTAAGGTTTAAACATAATACATTGAGACAAGGCTGGGCCTGTGTAAAACTACAAGATAGCAAGATTATGTCCACAGGGCTGCAGTGCTACCATAATTCTTGGGGAGGGGGATAAATCTGCTGGGGACACAGCACAGGAGTCACAAGCTCTTTAAGCATTTTTGTCCCTGGCTGGCTGAGAGAGGCTGAACTAGGAGAATCCCTGGATAGTCTCCGTGGGCTTCTGTCTGTTGAAATCTAGAGAATGGAGCCTGAGGTCACATATTACTCACATATTACGCCGTAAGTGTGCTGACTCCCGGCCTGGTTGTCCATGGCATCTATTCTTGTCCTGTGGCAGATGACTCTCTTGGTGTTCCCACCAGTTTGCTGTTCCCACCAGCTTGCTTTAACTTCTTATTGTCTGTCACCTTTCTGTCCAGACATTGGTTACCTTCCTAGAGAGATTATGGTGGTGTCGACACACCACCCATTCTTCTCAGACAGACTGGCAGGTGATTTGGATCACACAGCTGGCACTTGGCCTTTTTAATATTGCTGACTCTTCTACTTGAATAGATCCATTCATAGATTTGTTGCTTTTTGAAGATGAACTATATTATCAGAAGGTATTTTTTTGTCTGAAAGATCAGAAGATACTTGATTGTCCACATAGAGCAAGGAGTTGATAACAGTTTGGAATTCTTATTTTTTTTAAATCAACTAATTATTTGTTTGTTTATTTATTTTTAGAGAGAAGGGAGAGAAATGTTGATTTATTGTTCATTTAGTTATGCATTCATTGGTTGCTTATTGTATGTGCCCTGACCTGGGATCAAACCCATAACCTTGGAGTGTTAGGATGATGCTCTAACCAACTGAGCTCTTCAGCCAGGGCAGAATTCTTATTTTTTTCTTAATTTTGCATAGTAGATTCTAAGTCATGTGCCACCCCACTATCTCATTACTTGTCTTTGGTCCTGACCAGATGACAGATGGAGCTATAGGCATTTTGGCTAATATAAGAAAAATTGCTATAATGTCTCCCTCACTGAGCTTTCCTGGGACAGTGGCAAACTGTGGCTTCCAGGCTAAATCTGGCCCTCTGTTTTTGTATAAAGCTTTATTGGACCTTAGCCATGCCTTTTCATTTACATATTATCTCTGGTTGCTTTTGTGCTACAGAGGCAGAGTTGAGTAGTTGTGATGTGTGGCTTGCAAATCTGAAAATGTTTGTTTTCAGGCCTTTCCAGAAATAGTTTGCCAATTATTTGATCAACCCTTGTTTGAAGGGGATAGGGAGCTGAGTTAAAAACCTGAAGCCTCATCTCTACCCTGTGTATCTATCTGTTGAGATCCTCCTGTTCTCTAGTTCTGCATTGCTGCGGCCACTAACTGATACTTCAGGTTTGGTCTAGCTCTTTCTCAGACGCTAATTTTTTCGCCTTTATCTCTCCATTTCTGCTTCCTCCCTCTCAGGATGAAAAGAGGCACAGGAGTCAACCCAAAGATCTGTAAGTGTTTTTAATGCTTGCACTTTTGCACTGTGCTTTGTGTAATTTTAATTACTAAAATAAGTATTCTGGAGACCTGTGTGGAGGTTTACAGGGAGTTGCTGATGCTATTGGAAGATCAGATCATTTGGGGCAGGGTTGGATAAGAAACCACACTGAGCCCTCTTACCTCTTACTGTCTGCCTGTGGCACTCTTGTCACTGCACGGAGTCATGTATGTCCCTTAGCTTCCAGGACCTGTCATCAGGCCCCCCCCCATCTGAGGGGGTCACATGCGGCTTCTGAAAGCCCTGTTTTCAGGATCGTGAGTTAGCAACATGCCTTTAGAGCCATCATGACATGGGGCTTTCTTTTTTGGACGAATAGAATCTGTTTCCTAGATATATCCTGAATACTTATTTTTATTTTTTTAAAGATTTTTATTTTTAGAGAAGGAAAGGGAGAGAAACATCTATTGGTTGCCTCTCGCATGCCCCCAACTGGGGACCTGGCCCACAACCCAGGCATGTGCCCTGACCAGGAATCGAACCGGCAACTTTTTGGTTTGTGAGACAACACTCAACCCACTGAGCCACACCAGTCAGGGCTGAATATTTTGCTTTTGATAGGGAGGCATTAGTTTTTTAATGCAAGTTGGCAAAATGGTTGGTTTTTCTGAGTTAATATTTGGCATATATTTGTTTACCTAATAGAGCTTCCAAAAGGAGACCTGAAGAAAAAGAGCCTGAAAGAATAAAACCACAAGTTTCTGATGAAAAAGATGAGGATGAAAAGGTAAGGCCTAGTTTTTAAAATTGTACCGTATTTCATACATCCCATCAACTAGAATATTAAAATGACTTAAAAATTGCTTTTATGCTATAGAAATATTAAAACATACTCCAAAATAGGCAGAGTAGGTTAGCAGACCCTCATATTCTGATCAGCCTTCCACAATCGACTTGTATGGCCGTGTTTTAGCCAAGCCCCACTTACTCTCCTTCCTTTCCCTTTACCCCCATGGTGAACAAATCCCAGGCACATTACTAAAACATTTACAGAAGAACTACTTGTAAAGGGGAGGGACTCTTTTTAAACATCACCACAATCACATTGTCCTAACATAATAATAACGAGATCTAGTCTTTGTTCAAACTTCCCTGACCTTCTCCATTGTGCTTTTACAGTTTGTCTATTTGAAGCAGGATGCAAGCAAGGTCTACACGATATATTTGGTTGATATTTGTCCTAAATGTCTCCCCACAGATCCACCCCTCTCCTTTTTCTTGTAACATGTGGAAATCTTCAGTCTATACACATCCTGAGTATCTTGATTCTGGCTTTTGCCATTTGCGCTCGTCTTGGGTTTCACGTCTCCCTCTAGCCCTGTCTCCTACAGACTGATGATAGGTCCAGAGGCTTGACCAGGTGCAGGTCTTTTGTTGTTTTCCAGAGCACTTCTGAGATGTTCCATCGCACTAGAAGGCACAGTCGTTTTTGTGGAATTAAGATGGATCACTGGGTGCAGGTGCTGTCTGCTTGATCCATCCATTATAAAGTCCTCCTCAGTTTTCTACGTAATGTTTTTAGCGGGCATTGCTCAATTCCGTTATGTCACCAGAAGTTGCAAAGTGGTGACAGTCTAGTTCTATGATTCCTTCATTTATCCAAAATAATTCTAGAAATAAGTTTCCCCTTATATTAGTCTGTTCGAGCCGCCATAACAAAATACCACAATCTGGTTGGTATAAACAACAGATATTTTTTCGGTTCTGGAGACTAGAAGTCTAAGAAGATCAAAATGCTGGCCTAGTTAGCGTCTGGTGAAGTCCTTCTTCCTGGCTTGCTGACAGTCACCTTCGCAGTGGGCCCTCACGTGGCCTTTCCCTGTGTAAGCACAGAGGGAGAGTGAGCTCTGGCTTTCCCCTTGAAAGGGCACCAGTCCTGTTGGATTAGGAACCAGCCCTTACGACCTCATGTAACCTTAGTCACTTTCTTTAAAGCCCCTTCTTCAACTACAGTCACTTTGGGGTTAGGGTTTCATCGGTTACGTACTTGAGGTACTGCTTATATAGGAAATCTAAGGGATTTTTTTTTTTATTGCTTTCTTATGAATCTTTTAAGGAAGTCTTTGGCTATAAGATTTTGATACTAAGACTTTGCGCACTAGAGGTGGTTCAGGTCTCTGGTTCTTTGCCTTCTTTTCTATCTCTGACTAGGTTTTGTGATAACCACGTATATAAAATTCTTAACTCTGAGCACTATGCACATATAAAATGCTTTTTTACTCTTCACTCCAATTTTGTTTTTTTTCCATTTAGGAGGAGAAGAGACGCAAAACTACATCCAAAGAACCGTAAGAACTTATTTTTGTCTTTATACATAGCAGATAATAATATTAAAATAATTGTTCTAGAAAGAAAAAGGTTTTTTGTTTTTTGGTTTTTTTTTTTAAATTGCCAGACCAGCCTTAGCTTTGAATTTGATCGGGTCTGTGAGCACAGGGCCGAGATGCTCCACTTCTTCCCAGTGAGGCAGGTCCCCTGCATGTGCTAAAGAGACACTTGTGACCTAGCACCTTGCCCTTAGGCAGCACCTGCTACTCATCTGTGTTGGGTGGGTTAGATTTGACTTTGACAGTGGATTCTGATATGTTCTGAAAGGACTGAAAAAAGAAACTATCTTGTGTTTTGTTCCCAGAACTGAGAAAAAAATGGCTCGAACCAAAACAGTAATGTATTCCAAGGTAAACGCGCACCTGGGGATAAAAGCGGTGGCGCAGCACTAACAGGGTTGCTTGGCGCCGGCTCTGAGCGCCGTTGTGTCGTGCCCCCACAGACCCATCTTCAGAGGTGCATTCAGTGCGGACAGTACCTGGATGACCCCGAGCTGAAGTATGAACATCATCTCATTGATGCGGTAAGTTCCAGCTCTATCTTCAGCCTTCTAGTTTCTTGGCTCTTGTGCCTCTGCTTAATGGTCTAATGTCTCTCAGGTGGATGAGCCACAGCTATTGACAAATGAGAGACTGTCAATCTTCGATGCCAATGAATCTGGCTTTGAGAGTTATGAGGCTCTTCCTCAACACAAACTGACATGCTTCAGGTACTGATACATTCCTTCATTGTGACAGGGCACTTCCCTAAAGATGCCTGAGTGCTTGGTATCCCTAACACCTTACCTGCAAATTTCTTATCCTGCTAACACTTGATGGGTAAAAGCCACCAAGCTGGTGGAAGTACAGTAGATCTTTGCGAGGGGCTGGTGTTTTTTTGGGTGAGGAGTTATTAAAACTTTACATGTTAAATCTTCAGTCTGTACACATCCTGGAGGTTATTCATTCCAGTGAGGGCCAGCTTTGTGCTATGTACTGTTGTCTGTCAGGTAGTAACATGTCTGTCAGGTAGTAACAACTATGACACGTGTAAAAAGCATGGAAAGTAGAGCATGGCTAGGAGAAAGAAGTTGTGTTTAGAATAGAATGGTGGGGAGGTGACTTGAGCAAAGATTCAGTGGCATAAGAGAACCAGCTGAGGGGATAGCTAGGGAAAGACATCCCAAGAGGAGGGAATAGCAGGTGCAGAGGCCCGCGTTGGGCGTGTGTTAGCTGTGGGAGACTCACTGACGAGGCTGGTGGGGCTGGGGCAGGGCGGGGGTGGGGTGAGTAGTCGGTAAATGTAGTCAGGGAACAGGGTGCCCGGGAGAGGGCTAGATCATACAGGGCTTTGCAGGCTGTGTCATTGACTCCAGAATTTTCTCGGAGTGACGGTCCATGGTATCTGGACTGTGTCTTTGGCAAGGCTCAAACGAACCCTTGAGTGAACAGGGTCCTCATGTTCTTCAGCACTTTCGTTTAGTTTGCTCCCTCTTGCTGGAGGTGCAGTGGCTTTATGCAGAAGCAAAGGCTTTGCTTTGTTTCTTGGTGGTAAATGGCTTGGCTCTAGGACCAGCCCACGTCTCCTTTTAGGCGTAGCCACATGCCGTTTCTCTCCCTGGGGAGGTGTTGTAGGGGCACATGGATCAGCTCAGTAATACCTGTTGTAAGCCTCAGGTGGATATCACTTCTGGGCAGCCCTTTCCGACATCCTTGCCCCACAGCAGGTTGGGGGTTGTTGTGTCCCGGGACAAGACCCCAGTGCATTTCTTCTGTAGCACTTCACACTCCCTGTGGTGGGTTGGTTTTATTCCCTTCTCCGCCACGGTCAGGATTCTGATTCGTTTTGGGGTGCTGTTCATCTACCAGTGACCCCCAGTGCATGGTCCAAACCTCTGCCTGATGGCACAACCAAACATGCCATGTTGGCATAGTTGGCGTCCATGCCCTGCAGTCTCCTTAGGTCAGAGGCTTGGAGAGGATCTGCTGTGGTCAGTGATGTCAGGGCTGGCATCTCGGCTTCCTCTCTACGTTGGGGTCTGCTGTAGACTTACCCCTATAGGGTAGAAGGGTAGCAGTAAGGACAGACTTCCCAGGAATAATGTGCCTTTTGGCATCAGGCTGTCAGAGCCGACTGTCCTGGTTAGTAGGGGACACTGTGCACCTCTGGTACTTGGGATGAATAGGGTGGGTGGAAGCAGGTCTCAGACAGGGTTCATCCTGTGAACCAGTGAGTCCTGCCCCTACCTGGGACTGGGAACTTCTCAATGCCACCTCTGCTGAGAGAGCCCAGTGACAGCCCAGTCGGCTGGGCCCTGGATCCTCATCTTCTGTGGGCTTGCAGCAGGTGCCCTCCCTTGATACGTGTCCATCTTTCCCACTGGATTTCAAGTCTCGAGAGCAGGGCTGTGGCCCGTGTCTGTCTACCATGCCTGGCACATAGTAGGGGAGCTCAGTTCAAGGTGCTCATTTTCATTTAAAAAGTTTTGTGATATTCCAAGATGACGATTTCTGGCTTCCAAGGCCTTAGGCTGTGGGACTGTGGGGACGGATGGTCTCAGGAGACCTGCAGAGGTCCCTGCTTGGCCCGCCTGAGGACTCTGAGGAATGGCCTGGCATCTCTTATATAAGACAGCGGTTTTGAGACCAGCATGAGTAGGTCCATAAGCAGAACCCCTGATTCATGTTGCTCTTAAGTGTGGCATCCTGCTTAAGGAGGAACACCCTCCCAGCTTTCAAGGGTTGTCTCTGGATGGTGGGACCATGGATGCCCTTAAACCTGAGCTTTACCTAGAAGAAGGCAGAAGCTATTATATAATATGCTTTATTTTATTAAACTTTTTGAGGTGAAACTCAACACAAAACTAACGATATATTTCAAAAAGGTAAACCCACAGAAACAAAGCAGATCTGGTTGTTGGGAGTGACTGCTTAAAGAGTATGAGGGATTTTTTGTTGTTTGTTTGCAATGAAACTCTTTTGGAGCTAGGTAGAGGTGACGTTTTCACAGCTGTGAGTAGAACGAGTTTAAGAGCTGGTATTTCTCTATTAGCAACATGCCAAGGGAAGATGTAGCAACTTGCTCTCTCATGAGACTGCTTGCCATTCCACTGTGTCACTGATCTTTTGGTGTCGCCTTTGCAGACACTGTTTCCTTGATGCACAGGTGTGAGGATCAGGTGGAAGCTGTTTGGGTGAGAAAACACTGTACTGATCTAGTGGTCTGGTAACCAGAAAGATAAGAGTCCAGGAATTGCACGTAGTCCTGTCACCTTGTGTCCAAACTTGACTCTGTGCTGTGACTTGCCTTCACTGGTCAGCTGGTTAACACGCTCTTTGTCACCTGTCTAGTGTGTACTGTAAACGTGGTCACCTGTGCCCAATCGACACTGGCCTCATTGAGAAGAATGTTGAACTCTTCTTTTCTGGTTCAGCAAAACCAATATATGATGATGACCCGTCTCTTGAAGGTAAGTGGAACATCCCAGCTTATTTTTGAGACAGATATTTTAAAAACAAACAACTCACCCCTAAAGTAATATTCAGCTGGAACTCCTGCCTCTTGAAGATAGGGCTTGAGACTGTGCTGTGAACAGGTCTACGGAAGTGCGCTCTGATGTCTGATGAGGACTACCTGGCTTGCTGTAAGGGGTGTCAGCTCAGGTGGTCACTTCAAGTGCCACTTGGCCCTGTTGAGATTTTTGGTGTGAGTCATAGCTTTGAATCCCTTTCCTTTCAAGAAATTGGTTTTCTTCTTTTCCATCTCTTAGGTGGTGTTAATGGCAAAAACCTTGGCCCCATTAATGAATGGTGGATCACTGGCTTTGATGGAGGTGAAAAGGCTCTCATTGGCTTCAGCACCTGTAAGTATGTGGCCAGCTGTGGACTATTCTGGGTTATGAAAGGAGGCTTTGCTTCTGTCCTCCCTGGGGCTTGGTTGGGCTTCAGGACCTCTCAGCAAGCTCACATGAACACCACTAACCTTGTGGTGACCACATGGGTTCTGGGATGGCATCTTGTATTAGTTACAGCTGGCCTTGGAATTGACCCTTCAGTTATACGAGTAGATCATATTCTTGCAACTCATACCCAGACCAGATTTCAAAAACCAGAGATGAGCTAAATGAAAACCCCTCAGCAAGCTCTCTAGTCAGTTCAAACAGGCCGCTTCTGAATGAGATAACTCTGCACTTGATGTTTTTGACACTTGGGTGTGGAATGACTTAGACTCCTTGTAAGTTTCAAAGACTTGTCTGCCCTTTGGCTACCATAGCTGCCATCAGGTTCAAATTGCTGTATAAAATCATCTTCTGTTCATTCTAGCCTTTGCTGAATACATCCTGATGGACCCCAGCCCAGAGTATGCCCCGGTGTTCAGTGTAATGCAGGAGAAGATCTACATAAGTAAGATAGTTGTTGAGTTCCTGCAGAACAACCCTGACTCAACCTATGAAGACCTGATCAATAAGATTGAGGTACAAAGTTTAAGTTCTTTGTAATCTGGCATTCACACCCAATTACGTGCAACATAGATATTGCTGAAAAACTCATGTCTAGAATTAGCGGAAACTTTTTTAGTTCAATTAGAAGTTTTGCTTAAGTCTAAGAAACTTCTGTTTTTGTTTTTGTTTTCTTAAAGACTACTGTTCCTCCTTCGGTGCTCAACCTGAATCGGTTCACTGAGGATTCTCTCCTTCGACATGCTCAGTTTGTGGTGGAACAAGTAGAGAGTTACGATGCAGCTGGGGACAGTGATGAGCAACCCATCTTCCTGACCCCCTGTATGAGAGACCTGATCAAGTTGGCTGGGGTCACCCTGGGAAGAAGGTAAGGATTGGAGCAGGAGTAAAACCGAAGACCTGAGAGCAGAGAAGGCAGAATGTCATGCTAACATGATGGGAACCTCTCTCCCAGGCGAGCTGAGAGACGTCAGACCATCAGTCATTCCACCAAGGAGAAGGACAAAGGCCCTACTAAAGCTACCACCACCAAGCTGGTCTATGAGATCTTCGACACTTTCTTCGCAGAGCAAATTGAAAAGGATGACAGAGAAGACAAGGAGAATGCCTTCAAACGCCGGCGGTGTGGTGTCTGCGAGGTAACCTCACCTGGGCTGCATTCCCCAAGTAATCTCAGCAAATCACTCCCTTCTCTTCCTGGCTTGAAATGCTCACTGTTCAAGTGTGAGCCCTAAAAAGTAAGCAGGGAGAAAGTTGACGATCTGGGGAGAATTGCATGCCTCGTGGACAAACTGATAAGACAGCTGTAGAAATTGGTGGGCTCAGACACTGCTGTTAATGCTACTGTCATTAACCAAAAAGCCTAGCTTCCTGGGTGTGGCGTTTGCTCTGCCTGCATCTCACTGTGTCTGAAGGCCCAGCCTGAGGGCAGAGGGTATGACTGCCCCGGGGAGGCGCTGCTTCCTCCCAGGGAGCGCAGCATCCTGGGGGCTTGCCTTGTCTTATGCTGTGACTTTCCCAGAGAAGGGACTCTGTCCAACTCAGATTTGAGGCCTTAAAAGACCTCTTTCTGTGATTTTTTTTCTTCACTATGAAAGAATTAATCCCCCTAATCTTCTATGATCCAGAGATCACATATATTTTGGTATCTATTATTTGACTTATTTTCGACAGAAACTTAGATACAAAAATAGAGCAGCTGACTTCATAATCCCCTTGTGTTCACACTGTCCACTGGAGTTAGAGCTTTTCCTGTTGTCTTCAGGGGCAGCCCTTAACGGGAATTTGCATGTGCTCACCATTCTTGATTTGATTTTACTTTTTATCATCTAGCACGTGTGTATCTAAGCTTTAAAATGTCTTTAAATATACAGAACTGGTATTTTTGTAACCATGTTATGTGTTGATATAGGTAGATCTAGTTAATTCGTTTTGACTCTTCCACAGTACTTCATCACCTGGCATCCCAACTTACCCCTTGGTGATGGGCCACTTTCAAAATCATAAATCATGCTGCAGGCAGCATCCTTGAATGAGACTTCTCTGACTGCCTCTGCTTAGAGGCAGAATTGCTGGGGTGTGGGTTAGATACTTCACTTTGATCTAGAAAACTGCTCTCCAAAGTGGTGCTACCAACGTAAACCCTTTGAGCAGTGCCAGTTTCCCGACACCTGTTTCAATACCGCACGCCCAGCCTCTTAACCTTCACTGATCTGGAGGGTAGGAAGGGTGTCTTGTTCCTGACTCTCATTTTTCGTGTCTCTCATGAGGCTAGACATACAGCTTCTAAAATTGTAATTCCCTGAAAACCTGGTTATCATTGTTACTAATAGCCATTTGATTTACTTTATCACTATCTTTCAGGTTTGTCAGCAGCCCGAGTGTGGAAAGTGTAAAGCCTGTAAGGATATGGTTAAATTCGGTGGTAGCGGAAGGAGCAAACAGGCCTGCCAAGAGAGGAGGTAGGCCTGGCTGACCTCTGTGCTGGTGGCAGAGGACAATGCCCGCTGCTGGCTGGCGCTCTGTGTGGGTCGGCTACGCTGAGATGTGCAGAGCAGGCAGGAGTGCTTTATCTAGTGTTGTCACCAGGCCGCTCCCTGTTATCTGACTGAAACAGCCCCAGTTGGTTTTACTTATAAAAGGGGCCTTGCTTATACAAGTGACTTTGTAGGTGTCCCAATATGGCCATGAAGGAGGCAGATGATGATGAGGAAGTGGATGACAATATCCCCGAGATGCCTTCACCCAAAAAAATGCATCAGGGGAAGAAGAAGAAACAGAACAAGAACCGAATCTCTTGGATTGGAGAAGCCGTCAAGGTAACCCTGGAGCAGGCCGACCGTCATCGTCTTTCTGCCACCCTCTGAGATGCCAGTTGTCTCCTCTTGTCTTGCCACCAGGCGTCTCAAGCAGCCTGTATCCTCTCGCTTGCCTCATGAGAGCGAACAGAGCCTGCTGTGAGGCCCAGACCTAGGCCCACGGCCACACAGCAGAAATGTGTTGTGTGCCGAAGACTTAGTCATTGAAGTCCCAAAGTGGGTAGTTGAAATAGTTCTAAGGTGTTGGGCTGCTTCCCCTTCACAGCTTGTTTTGAAGAGAGGTGTCAACATCTCTGGCCTGGGAATGGGTGTCTCGGGGCACTACCAGATTGCCTCCCAGTCACTCTGGTCAGCTCCACATCTAAGGCTCAGCTCCGTTACCAAAGCTGGACAGCCAATGTCTTCAGCACTGCTTCCTTGGTGTCCATAAGTCAAAGATACAGTTGGTTCACTCGGCACGCATGAGGCCACTCTGCCGGGTGCTGCTTCAGGCCTAGACGTGGTTCAGCCCTGCCCTGTGGTGCTGATGCTCCAGGGCAGGAGGGCAGATACACGCTGCTGGGCAGGTGGAGAACTGGAAGGGGGCTGGGGGCTGTGAGGCTTCCCCAAGGAGGTGACCTCTGAGCTGGGACCCGGAAGGTGGGAGAGGAGCTGCCCCATAAAGATCTGGGGAAGAACCAGGGCAGAGGCTCTGACGTGGGAACCAGTTTTCCTTGTGAGAGAAAAGGAGAGAGGCCTGTGAGGCTGAGAGAGGAGTCGGGGACAGGATGTAGCTTTAGGACCATGGTGAAGAGTTGACTTGTGCCGTTAACATCGAATGCTGGAGCCTGATTTGCTGCTGACTGGCAAGGGCAGAGCCGACAATAGAGGCAGATGGGTGTTCTCTATAGGAGTCAGGCCAGTATAGCTCAGGACTTAATGAAGTCAGTATGGGTTATGCCTTTATATTAAGTAACAACATGCAGGTCAAGCCTAGCACAGACCTTTAAACCTTTCTCCACTGAAATAAGCTCTGTTTGTGTTCAGACTGAGGGCAAGAAGACTTACTATAAGAAGGTGTGCATTGACTCAGAAACTCTGGAAGTGGGGGACTGTGTCTCTGTCATTCCAGATGACTCCTCGAAACCACTGTACTTAGCAAGGTTTGTATCTTTCCCTTTCCTTGACTTCACACACTTTCTCTTAAACAAGTAGGAGATGCCTGTTTGCAAGAATAGCAGCAGCAGCTCTTTGTTCTACACTGAAAACAAAACAAACAAACCCCAAACCCCCACAAGTTCCCCTAGTAAACTCAAAGCAGATCTGCTGGTGCAGTTAGAACTTTCTTGCCTTCTGCTCTTCCGACTCCAGGGTCACGGCATTGTGGGAGGACTGCATCCAAGGGCAGATGTTTCACGCCCACTGGTTCTGTGCTGGCACAGACACAGTCCTTGGGGCCACGTCAGACCCCCTGGAGCTGTTCTTGGTAGATGAATGTGAGGACATGCAGCTGTCGTACATTCACAGCAAGGTGACAGTTGTCTACAAAGCTCCGTCAGAAAACTGGGCCATGGAGGTGAGTGCCTAGCACCCTTGTGTACCCCTCTCACTGTGTGTGGTCATGCCTGACACAGCATCCCTGTCCCCCAAGGGAGGCATGGATCCTGAGGCCTTGATGGCAGAGGACAATGGGAAGACCTATTTCTATCAGCTGTGGTACGATCAAGACTATGCAAGATTTGAGTCCCCTCCAAAAACTCAGCCGACAGAGGACAACAAGTACAAGTGAGTGCTGGGCCTGGGCCCTGGTGTTGTCACCTCCTTGGAGAGGACACCAGACCTCTGTGCGAATCACTCTAGCTTTTCACATGGCTTCCATCTGCTGGATTTGCTTCCCGGACACCATCCGATTGTTTTCCTCGCTGCCCCAAACTGGCCTGGCTTTGTTTCAATGGCTTTAAGTATATGGTGCCTGGGTACGGAGTTACCTTTATGAGAAACTCTAGTGTCCAGGAGCAGGACTTATCTTAGCATTTTCAGCCTTTTTGCATGTTCTTCAGTCTCTGTACCACAGATTTCATGTGTTTTCTTTCATTTCTTAGGTATCTTTTAAGTGTGATCTTTGATTCCATTTTATTCTCACTGGTGGGTGACTGCTTTTAGGGAGTCTTGCTTTTTTTTTAATGCGTAGTGCCCCATACCTTCCTTCCTAACCTCTGTGCCTCCTTTGTTTTGACTGAAAGTGGCCCGTATCTTTAGAGCAACAGTGAGACTGATGGGGCGAAGCCTAGGAGGGCTTATTTAGACACTTCTGGTGTTTCCCTGGTGCTGCCTCTTGACTATTTGCTTTATTTTTAGAGGGAGGGGAAGGGAGGGAGAAACAGAGGGCGAGAAACATCAATGTGTGGTTGCCTCTTGCACTCCCCCTACTGGGGACCTGCCCTGCAACCCAGGCATGTGCCCTGACTGAGAATCCAACCAGCTACCCCTTGCTTCGTAGGCTGGCACTCAATCCCCTGAGCCACACCAGCCAGGGCTGATCTCCATTTTTAAGTCAGACTTCCAGTCTCCTTTAAGGAATAATGTTGAACTTTACCAAATACCTCTAACCTTTGCACAGATAATGGTATGAGCCTGCTCTGATGTTTTGAGTTCCCGGCTGAACCACTCTTTGTATTCTTGCTCCTGGTGTATTTTTCACCGTATTCTAGATTCTGTTTGTTAATATCTTAGGGGTTTTCTAGCAAATATTGTACTTAAAGTGGGGTAGGTTTGACATTTTTTGTGTTATATGTATCTCTCTGGGCTTTAATCCCAAGTAAGTGCTTTCAGTGCATGAACACAGCTATAGCTGGTATGGCTCAGTGGGTTGAAAGCCGGCCTGCGTGCCAGAGAGTCGCTGGAAGGGTCAGCAGTTTGATTCCCGGTCAGGGCACATGCCTGGGCTGAGGGCTAGGGCACCTGTTGGGGGATTTGCAAGAGGTAACCAATTGATGTTTCCCTCCCTCACTTTCTCCCTCCCTCTAAAAAATACATGAAATCTAAATATATATATATATAAATATATATATATATATATATATATATATATATATATGAACATAAAGTACAGGAAAGACACTTCCTTCAAACATCTGTAGATATTTTCTCTTGGTCACCAGAGTTTCTGAGTTAAGCCGGTGGCTTTTTACTACAGTCATTACCTGCCACCTCAGGGCCTGTTGTCTTTTGTCCTTTACTCCTTCAGATTCTGTGCAAGCTGTGCCCGTCTGGCCGAAATGAGGCAAAAGGAAATTCCCAGGGTCATGGAGCAGCTCGAGGACATAGATGGCCGGCTTTTCTACAGTTCAGCCTCCAAGGATGGTGTCCAGTATCGAGTGGGTGATGGCGTGTACCTCCTCCCTGAGGCCTTCACGTTCAAGTGAGTGACACCTTTGCCAAGGTGAGGGCCAGGACCCTTGGGTTGGCCCTTGTACCAGCTGTTGCCTGTGAGCCGTTGTCATTGGTCGGTCATACTGAACTACCTACTTTTTAAAGTTTGATGTTCAATTACATGTAATTTTTGCTTCTCTGCAGCATCAAGCTGTCCAGTCCTGTGAAACGCCCAAGGAAGGAGCCTGTGGATGAAGATCTGTATCCAGAACACTACCGGAAATACTCGGACTACATCAAAGGCAGCAACCTGGACGCCCCTGAGCCGTACCGAATTGGCCGCATCAAAGACATCTTCTGTGTCAAGAAGAACAATGGCAAGCCTAATGAGACAGACATTAAGATCAGACTGAACAAGTTCTACAGGTCAGTGATGGCCTTTGCTTTTCCAGGAGGCAACAGGCTCTTCCAGAGGTTCTGCCTGAAATGGGGTTGTAACGTAGCACACACAGGGGTATTCTAAGAGTCAGGTAGAAGTAGCTGTTTTTCCAGGTGTTTCTGATTCTCTGAGTACTGATAGTGACTCATTTTATTTCATAGCCTCGCTTTTAGACCTTATTTTATAGCTGCCAGTCCTTTTCAAGGAAATCCCAGAGGTGGAATGTCCCGGGCTCTGCCTGAGGCAGCCCGGAGAACTTTGTTCTTTTATGACCTCTTCATTCCACCTCCCCCCCCCCCCCACCGCCTTACCCCTCCCAGCACTCATCTTCCTGATTTTCCCAGGCCTTCTTTTCTGTTGCTGGGGTTTCTCTCCGCCTATACTTTCCCACGTCTTGGCTTGGGAGGCTTGGCTGCACTGAGTCTTTTTCTGGGACCCTGGTAACTGGTAGTGGTTAGGAGCTAACCTGAAACTAGGCCAAACAGGTAGTTATAATATTGCTTCTCTTGGCTAATGTATATCAAAGACTTTCTGAAGTCCTTAAAATAATCATTTGTAGGAATGGGAAAGAAAGGAGAACTCTGGCTGGTATAGATGAGAAAAAGAAGCTCTAGACATGCTTCTTTACAGGAGGCAGCCGGCCAGTCTTGAAACAGGGCCAGTCTAGCTTGTTTGGACTGCAGTGGGCACATGAAGAGGAAGCAAATCATTCAACGTACTGAACTACGTTAAAGTTTAATGTTCAGTTATGTATAATGGTTGCTTCTCTGCTGCATCAAGCTGTGTAAACACCTATGGAAAGAGCATTTGTTGCCAAGAATTGCACTGTTTGTAGTGTCTAGTGGCAACTAAGGAGGATGGTGATCAAGCTAACCTAACTGGGAGCCATAGTCTTTTCCCATGGAGTCTCTGAGCAACCCCAGGTGTGCGGTACCCCTTAACTCACTGAATTGCTAACAGACTCTCCTGCTTGCAGGCCAGAGAACACACATAAGTCCACTCCAGCAAGTTACCATGCGGACATCAACCTGCTTTACTGGAGCGATGAGGAGGCCGTGGTGGACTTCAGCGCCGTGCAGGGCCGCTGCACCGTGGAGTACGGGGAGGACCTGCCCGAGTGCCTGCAGGACTTCTCCGCCGGCGGCCCAGACCGCTTCTACTTTCTCGAGGTGGTTGCCCTGGGCTTTCTGGAGGGAAAGGCTTCGGGTCAAACTCCCAGCCCCCGAGAAAGCACTTTAATTATACAGAGTACAAATCTACGACATTCAAAGCTGGAACTTCATACTTTTTTGCTTTTTCTTTTTGTTTTCTATAAGACAATTGCTGGCAAGGTCTCAAATGCTCCTAGTCTTGGCTTTTTAAAAAGTACAATGATAAGAATAATATTCGAGAATGCAACTAAAATTCATTTGAAGACTATTAGGCAGCCTCTGCTAGCTTGACCCCACTGTGCCTCAGTGCGACTTAGGGAAGGAGACCTCTTCCCCAGGGAGACACAGTCCTGCCCCTTGTCCCTTCAGCCAGCTGTCTGCCTCCCGGCCAGGGCTACACACTGCACTTGGCCCTGGTTATTGAGAGAAGATCCAGGAGTCTGTTAACTAAACTGATCACTTTTAAATTGTCTGAGCGTGGCCTCTCTGTGTTGGCACACTTGAAATGATACGTTCCTACATTTCCCCAGGTTCCAGTGTAGATAGCCTCATGAGACTGGTCTCTTGGTGTAACACTTTTGCCTGTTTTTAGAATGAGTAGTCCAGGCACTTATAAAAGCAGGAATGTCAATGTAGACCACATAAATATTTGTATTAATACAGTTTAAAAGATTTTCCAGTGGAGTAAAATCAGAGTACTCTTGTTGGTGTCTGTTTTCTTATGGCTGTATTCAGGCAGAAATTAAGTAGATCTTTATCAAATTAACTTGTTATAGACGACCAATGTGTTTCTCTGCCAGACTGTTGTGGTTCTTCCCCTCCCAGGCCTATAATGCTAAAAGCAAAAGCTTTGAAGATCCTCCCAACCATGCCCGTAGCCCTGGAAACAAAGGGAAAGGGAAGGGAAAAGGTATGTCATCATTCCCTAGGGTTCTTTTCAAGTCCATCTTCTATAACTCACGCTATTACTTAACGTCTCTGAATCAATAAGGTATTTGAAAAAAGCAAGTCAAGGCTCTGATCTAATTTGTGGCCTGTCCCCTCCAGGGAGAAGCAGGGTAAAGTCTCAGACATGTGAGCCAAGTGAACCCAAGGCGGAAATTCAGCTGCGGAAACTGCGGACCCTGGATGTGTTTTCTGGCTGTGGGGGATTATCAGAAGGATTCCACCAAGCAGGTAAAGGCCAGGAGGTTCTTTCTCTGCACAACTAGTAAAACCAGACCCAGCACATTCTGCCTGGAAGAGTTTTCTGGCTCTGGTCACCTTTCTGACTCAAGACTTGCCTCATTCCAGGTTGTTTAAAGCCCTTTGTCTCTTTATCTGCCAGGCATCTCAGAAACGCTGTGGGCCATTGAGATGTGGGACCCTGCGGCCCAGGCGTTCCGGCTGAACAACCCCGGGTCCACGGTGTTCACGGAGGACTGCAATGTCCTGCTGAAGCTGGTCATGGCCGGGGAGGTGACCAACTCCCGTGGCCAGAAGCTGCCTCAGAAGGGAGATGTGGAGATGCTATGTGGCGGGCCACCCTGCCAAGGCTTCAGTGGCATGAACCGCTTCAATTCTCGTACCTACTCCAAGTTCAAGAACTCTCTGGTGGTCTCTTTCCTCAGGTAAACGGGGCAGAGGCCCCTCTGTGTTCCACGCTGCCTGTGAGTGACCTTCCAGCCAGCCCTGGGGCTGTGGGACTAAGTGTGCCCGGGCGAACAGGCACCGCTTTAGCCTTCCCAGGTGAAACACCTGGCGTTTGCCTTCAGGAAGCTAATGGCTCACTATCAGCTGAGGAGAGAGTGACCTCAGAGTTGGGAGGGTCTGTTTCTAGGCAGCTAGACATCGGCCATTTGGGAGTGGCCTTCGACAGAGCAGGTCTTTTTCTCTTGATCCAAATGGTGACTCTCGTGCCTCCCACAGCTACTGCGACTACTACCGGCCGCGGTACTTCCTCCTGGAGAACGTCAGGAACTTCGTCTCCTTCAAGCGCTCCATGGTCCTAAAGCTCACTCTCCGTTGCCTGGTCCGAATGGGCTATCAGTGCACCTTCGGCGTGTTGCAGGTGGGGCTCCCAGGGTTCGGGGCACAGGTGGGTGGGCGGATGTGGTCAGGAGGAGGGTCTTCGTTCTCCGGACTGACTGCAGTGGACTGCCTCCATCCGAAAATAAGGCTCAAAGGGCCAGGCCTGAGAGTGACAACTGGTTGTGCTGCTGAGGGCAGGGAGAGGGCCCCTTGGACTCCTACCCGCCACTAGGAAGCCCAGAGCCTTTAGATCTGAAAACTCGGATCCGGTGTCCACCTCTTAGGGTCTTCTCAAGAGCTGCATCCTCTCGTGTGCCTGAGGAGGGGCTGCATTCCAGGGGGCTCTTGGCTGTTTCGTTTCCAGCTCACTTCCTCGATAGGGAATGGTAGTGGCCAAGTATGATGCTCTAGGCGGCAGTTAGGTCCCCACGGTGGGGTGGGTGAGGCCAGGTTGGCAGTTGTGCACACACCATCAACAGGATAAAAGGTGAGCATTTCCTCTGGGTGAACACACATGTGTACAGACACCTAGAGAGGGCAAAAGGTCGCATTCCAGGTGGCTACCAGTGGCTATGACCACAGGAGTTGCAATTTGGGATGATGCATGGGGAGCAGACCTTGTCCGAAAGCAGCCCCTCTGTGTGTATCCTTTTAGTCGTTGTTGGCGTAACTGACACTGAGATGACTATCAAAATGGGGGGTGGGGGGGAAGGTTGCCTCAAAAGCCATGAGTGAGTGGGTACCAGTCGCATGGCTCTCCCCGGTTCAGGCTCTGGGGTATCCAGGCTCACGGGTCAAGCCTGGTTGGCAGCCATGTTCTCTGTCCCTGTGACCACAGGCTGCCAGTTAGGTGGCTGGGCTCTGTGCAGTCTCCTCTGGCCTCCCCTCAAGTGCTGAGACCACAGGTCCCTGCAGTGCTTTGTAAAGAGCTGGCTGGGTCCCCAGAGGAGTTCACTCCACCCTCTCCAGTAGCCAACACATGAATCTTAGGTTTTCGTCTGCTCTCACTTTTTCTTTTTTTTAATAATTGATTTGAGTGAGAGAGAGAAGCATTGATTTGTTGTTCCACTTACTTAGACATTCATTGGTTGATTCTTGTGTGTACTCTGACAGGGCTAAACCCACAACCTTGGCTTACTGGGACGATGCTCTCAACAGCTGAGCTACCCAGCCAGAGCCAGTCTCACTTCCTGTCAGGAGTAAACCTGCTGGGTTAATCTTGAGTTTTCTGGGTGAGCTGTGCTCAAGCCAGCTGCTCCAAAAAGTGGGGTGTCACTGACCCCAGACTTTGGCTCAGCCACTTGGAGTGCCAGTTGACCTGTGTGTGTGGCTCTTCCGTGCATAGGCTGGTCAGTACGGTGTGGCCCAGACACGGAGGCGAGCCATTATCCTGGCTGCAGCTCCTGGGGAGAAGCTCCCCCTATTCCCAGAGCCACTGCACGTGTTCGCACCCCGGGCCTGCCAGCTGAGCGTCGTGGTGGATGACAAGAAGTTTGTCAGCAACATAACCAGGTAGGAGCCCCTGCTCACCCTGCTGTGTCCTGGTGCTTGTGAGTGTCACCCGGGGAAGTTTGGCTTTGGACTCTGCCACCTCCACTGTCATGTTCTGACCCCCAAGTAACCACTGTGTACAAAGCAGGGGCCAGATTCCTGGCTGTAATCATGAGCAAAACCCAACTAGAGCCTCTCTTCTTCCTGGATGGAGTCTAAGAAGAATACTGCCCATGTGACCTCAGGCAGCCCTCTGAGTTGGGATGTCCCCTCTAGAGAGGGCAGTGCCAGCAGTCGGGATGTCAGTAGTGACTGGAGGAATAGCGGCAGTACGCGCCCCCAGAAGTGCCAAGTGTCTGCCACACTCTATTGCAGGCTGAGCTCAGGTCCGTTCCGAACCATCACTGTGCGGGACACGATGTCTGACCTTCCTGAGATCCGGAACGGAGCTTCGGCCCTGGAGATCTCATACAACGGGGAGCCTCAGTCCTGGTTCCAGCGGCAGCTTCGGGGCTCTCAGTACCAGCCCATCCTCAGGGACCACATCTGTAAGGTAACATTGCCCAACAGAGGGGCCCTCCTACCAGCTGCCTCCCGGGAACAACAGACCTGGGGGAGCCCAGCCAAGGCTTGGGGTAGGAAGCAGGATCTGATCCCAGCCCCCTTCCAGCTGCCCCTCTGCTCTTGGCCCCTAACCCAAACCATTGTCATCTCCACGGGCCCCCAGCCTCACTGCCTCCTGCTTCTCTTCTTGCCCCCAACACCCATGCCCCCCACGGTAGCATGTGTTATGTAAAGCATTGACTGGAGCTTTTGCTTTTTGTGGAGTAGGCCCGGAATGGTGTGTCCTGTCACTGCCCCTCTGACCTCTGTTGCCACTCTTCTCTGCATGGTGTCCCAAATGTGCCAAACCTGGCTTTTTGTGCCCTGAGCTACTGCTGCGCCTCATATGGTAGCACTCAGCTGAGGCATCCTCCCCATGCTTGCCCTGAAGCTGTTACTTCATCTGTGCCCCCCCTCCACACACACACATTATTCCTCATTCCTGCTCTGTCTTCAGGGCACACATGTGATCCCCAAGCTGTCCATGTGGGTAACTCATCTGCCCAAATGGGAGATCGGCCCCTTGGGGGTTCCTGGTTGCTGTGGTGTCCCCAGAGCCTAGAGCAGTGGTGCCCACCCAACCTCAGATGCTCCCTGGGCTGGGTCACATCTGGGCCTTGCTGCACTCTTTTAGGACATGAGCGCCTTGGTGGCTGCCCGCATGCGGCACATCCCTCTGGCACCGGGTTCAGACTGGCGTGACCTGCCGAATATCGAGGTGCGGCTCTCCGATGGCACCTTGGCCAGGAAGCTGCGGTACACCCACCACGACAAGAAGAATGGCTGCAGCAGCACTGGGGCCCTCCGAGGGGTTTGCTCCTGTGCGGAAGGTGGGACCCCTGTGTGTACCCTGGGGGTAGCTTCCCTCGAGTTTATCGTGAAGCCCTGGCCCCTCAGGTCCTGGTCCCCCCACAGCATTGGTTGGCTTGGGCAAAAGGGCACTGCTATCTGGGGTTCCCCAGCAGGACATCCTGGGTGCTGCCGCTCACTGACCCAGTGGTTCTGGGCGCGGCATACACGCTAAGCCTGGGTGTCCCCCTGGTAAAAGTGTGCTTGGGGAATGGAGACTGTTGACTGCTGTGTCTCTGGATGGGCTCTGAGTACCATGGGTACCTTCCTGGGCTTTTCTCCTGTTCTGTAACGTTGGCCTCATTGCAGCCCTCTCTTCAATCAGGCAAAGCCTGTGACTCCACGGCCAGGCAGTTCAACACCCTCATCCCCTGGTGCTTGCCCCACACCGGCAACAGGCACAACCACTGGGCTGGCCTCTACGGACGGCTTGAGTGGGACGGCTTCTTTAGCACGACTGTCACCAACCCTGAGCCCATGGGCAAGCAGGTAGGATGGAGGACCTGGGTCAGGCCTGGGAAGGGGACCAAGGCACAGGCTTAGCAGGTAGGGGTAGCCTGTCAAGAGCTGGCACTCCTCACCTCCTGCCTTGGTGCTGATGGAGACAGACTCACTGGCTGAGGCCTAAGGCTGGACTTCTCCACAGCAGTTTCCCACCCTGCCCACAATGGCAGGTCTTGTGCCCCTGCCCCACCGTGCCTCTCGCCCCCAGGGTCGTGTGCTTCATCCTGAACAGCACCGTGTTGTGAGCGTGCGGGAGTGTGCCCGCTCCCAGGGCTTCCCGGACACTTACAGGCTGTTTGGCAATATCCTGGACAAGCACCGTCAGGTCAGTGCAGGGGAAAAGGGCCAGCTTGCTTCTCCTCTGGCCTTGAGGAGGGGCAGGCGGGAGGGGGCCCCCTCTCACCCATGAACAGGGTAAAGAGTGGTTCAGTGGGGAGCACAGCTCCCACAGGGACGCTTATTGGCCTCAGCACTCCTAGCAGGGGGACAGCCAGGAAGGAGGGTCCCTGTCTCTGGGCTCAGAGTGCTTATGGGTCAGGCTGAGTCACGAAACATGTGTGTTGTTGGTCACAGCTCTATCTATCCCAAAGGAAAGTTTTAGAGGGGAAGAGAGAAAGGAGAAGAAGCATCAGTGAATGTGTGGTTGTCTCTCGTGCGTCCCCTGCTGGGGACCTGGCCGGAAACCAAGGCGTGTGCCCTGACTGGGAATTGAACCAGCAATGCTTTTGTTCTCAGGCCAGCATTCAGTGCACTGAGCCACACCAGCCAGGGCTTTAAAACCCTTTAAAGGTTCCCTTCTCTGTGGGTGGTTCTTGACAATGTTGGTATTTGGTGTGGGAGGATGAGTTGATTGGCAGGTCAGAGGATCATCATGGTGAAAAGGCTCATGTGAGCATGAGAGCCAGGGGCCCAGTGTCCTCACTGGGTGGAGGCCAGTGTTCACCCCAGCTGTGCCAAACTAGGCATCTCCCTCCTTCCTTCCTGCAGGTGGGTAACGCCGTGCCGCCACCCTTGGCCAAAGCCATTGGCTTAGAGATCAAGCTCTGTATGTTGGTCAAAGCTCAAGAGAGTGCCTCAGGTATGGTGGTGTGGGCGGGCTGAGGGCAGCCAGGGTGTAACTCTAGGCTTGGGGACTCGGGCGAGTCACGCACCCTCCCTGGTGGCCTCACTTCTCTCTGGGCAGCTGTGAGATGGGATGAGTCATGCATGGCTAGTGCTCTGAACTGGTACTCGGCACATAGTGAGTGGCTGGGTCTTGGGACACTTTACCCCGTTGCTCTGGCTGAGCCCGGCTCAGGTGGGCCTGCCTCAGCCTCTAACCCAGGCAGTTTGGAAACTTCTAGGGGATACCTTTGAGCAGCACTCAGGCTTCCTGAATGTTAGCTCAGAGCTGCTACAGGTTGTTTTACAGTCAGCCATTAATACCGACGCCTAGGCATTCAGGTAGTTCCTGATTTTGTGTATTTGCTGTGCTTGCCTGTTGTAGGGTGATGTTGTATATATTCCCTACAGTGACTTTCCATTTTCTCTCCCTTCAGTTAAAATCAAGGAGGAGAAAACTATCAAGGACTAGTATCACCCTCCCATCGCCCTTGTGTCTGGCACCAGGGATCCCCAATGTGCACTGATGTTGTATTTTTAACATGTTGAAATCTGTCAGTTCAAATGTGTTGTACACGGTGTTTGTGGCCTTGGCTGACATGCAGCTGTTCTGTAAGGTTTGCTTATCAACAAATGACTTAGTGATCAAATTGTGCAGTACTTTGTGCATTCTGAATTTTAAAAGTTTTTTATTATGCATTATATCAAATCTACCACTGTATGAGTGGAAATTAAAACTTTATGTAGTTTTTATATGTTGTAATATTTCTTCAAATAAATCTCTCCTATAAATCACCCTGGCTGGTGACTCATGATTTACAAGGGGCTTCTGGCTGTCTCTCAGCTGAGACTGGGTGAGAATGGGCTCCTCCTTAGTGCTGATGGTGATGCCACAAGAGGCATTTGTGTGAAGTTAGGTCACTTCATTGTGTCCCATGTGCATTATTAGGGGTGGGGGTTAACTTGTGTGCCTCAGTTCTGGCCAACGAGATGCAAGTGGAACTTGCTAGCGTCTCTTCCAGGAAGGTCTTTTAAAGGAATAGTCTTAGTTGGCCTACCCCATGGCCTTGTAGGCCTTCTTTGGAGTGGGCTGTGATGCCTGGCAATGCAGCAGCCATCTTGTGACCATGAGGTCGGAAGCCCTTTGCAGTTGACGGATCAAGAAGAGAGGAGTTAGCACTGGCCTGCCACCCCCAGGCAAAGCCCTGATTTGCCTAAGAATCTACTAGGTGAGCTTTCTGTGCTTTCAGCCTAACTCAATCCTACTGAATTCTAAAATGAACAAAACTTTTTGGTTTGTCTTTTGGGAAAGGACTGGCTATAAAATGTCAACAATGCACAAGTAGACAAACGTCAGTCTCCAGCCCCCATGACCCAGGGGACCACCATTAGACGTTAGTGCCACCTGCTTCACCACCTGTACGTGTATTTTCATAAATGGTGTCTTCAGGAGCATTCCAACCTTGACTCTGTACTCAACGAGTCCCAGGTGTTTCAGTCATAAGACAAGGACTAAATATAATTCAAATGAAAACTTCACTAAGTTCCTTATAAGTAGTTAGGTGTTTGCCTTTTTTTGCTGCAAACAAACAGCACTGCACTGAGCATTCTGTACATTCTCTTCCATCATCTCCTTCAGGGAACTATCTCAAGAGGTTCTGAGACCATCGAGTATAAAATTTTTGTACTTCATTTCAGAACCTGTGGCTGACCTACCCTTCTGGGGATGCCTTAGCACTGTCCCCTCTAGCAATGCAAACTTTCCTTTAGGCTGCTTTGGCTTCTACCCGTTCAGTCCTTGGCAAGGGAGTAGTGGAAGCCTTCACTACATTTCCTAGGAGTGATTCAACGTCCATGTCTGGTGGCCACTGGATTTCATCCCTTCTTACTGTGGTGACACTCGACTTTGTGTTCACTGGGAACTACCCTGGCATCAGATTTTTACCTCTGCTTGTGTTCCTTTCACCTCCAGTCACCACATCCTCGCCATACTGAGATTTTATTTTTAGGGGTTAGATTTATATTTGTTTGCCTTTGTTTTTCAGAGCCTATTTCAAAAGGCCTCCCTTGCCTCCAGGTCATAAGCTTGTGTTTTCTTCCATATTTCTGTGACATCTCATTTTAACATGTAAATCACTTTTGTAAAGATGAAAACAGGCGTCTTGGCCTAGTTTTTGAACAGGTAACAAATGCACACAGTAAACACAATAGCTCGAGATGGTATCTGGCAAAGTTCCCTAATCAGAGATTTTGTTTTTTAGCTGTACATTCTGCCTTTTTTAAAGCTAAAAATCATTAAAAAAAAAAATAATGTGAGTGAAGTGAAAAGTATGCTCTCTTCTGCATCCCAGGCACCTTGAGCCGAGTCCTTATCTCCTTCCAAAGTCATTTTGAGCTTGACCACAAACTCGCGTCTCTCTTCTCTGCTGCAAATGATGCACTCATTAAAACGGCTTTGTGCCTTGAAGGTTGTTCTCCTTAGGAATATCTCACTGGTTCCCCATTTTTTTCAAACTGAGGTCTAATCTGAAATGCACAAATCCTGAATATACAGCTTGAATTTTGATAAACTAATACAGCTCTGTAATTCGCAATCTTATCAAGCCTATAGAGCGTTTCCATCACCACAGTTAATCACTTCTCTTCCCCCACCAACTGGTGCCTCTGGCCCAATTGCCTCTACGTGGGGCTTTTGGTCTGGCTTCTTTCACTCGACGTGTTTTTGGGATTCATCCATGTGGCTTCACAGACTTCAAGGACAAAATTGACATCTTAATGACAAGCCTTCCTTTCTAAGAACAGGGTTGGTCCTTGTGGTTATTCAGGTATTCTTTGCTATCCCTCATAGCATTTTGAAGTTTTCATATAGATATTGTACATTTCTTGATTCGTAGGTGTTTAATCCTTTCATTACTAATGTAAAGAGGATATTATTTTTCAAACAGTGGACCTATGCCCACAGGAAGACTATTGATTTGTATTGATTATTGACTGAATAGATTGTTTTTTTTATTTTGTTTTGTTTTGTTTTTAACCTAGCCAACTTCCTGATTTCTCTTATTTCGTGGTACTTTTATAGTTGAGGTCTTCATTTCAGGTATATGATATGCTACCAAGAACAATTTGAGGATTCACTTTAGCATAGGGAGTGGAAACTATGTGTTTTCTGCTGTGGTTCAGCCATTGGGTCTCAGCTGGGTGGTGGGTGAAGTTCCAAGGGTGGCCCAAGTGGCTGGCAGCCTGTGAGGTGTACCTGCCTCCCATGTACCCAAGAGCACTGGCCTGGGCTAGGCTTGTGGACCAAGGTGGGGTCACTGCTGGGCTTGGATGGGGCAAAGAGAGGGGATACAGATTCTAGCAGCTTCTGCTCCCTGGCCTTTTGGCAGGGAAGTTCTTTCACCAGGGTTCAAGTTATTTTTAACCTGGTGGAATTGAAACATTGACAAGAATAGTGATTGTAGTAGGTTGATGTACATTTAATCAACAAAATCCACTGATGCTCAAAGCCTTGTGACCATTCGAGGTGACTATTATTAAATGTCACACTTTGAAATCATCAAAAGGGGGTAAATCAAGACTTTATTCTGTTTCCAGCATGAGCTGTGTTTAATGGTAACCAGATGGTGCCTGCCAATGATGAGAAAGCTCTATTTCTAATAGAATGGCAGTTTATAAATATAGGCGCACCGTGGCTGGTATTGCTGGGTGGATTGAGTGCCGGCCTGCGAACTGAGGGGTCATGGGTTTGATTCCCAGTCAGGACACATACCTGGGTTGTAGGGCCAGGCCCCCTAGTTGGAGGTGTGCGAGTTGTCTCTCTTCCTCTCTTCCTCCCTTCCCCTCTCTCTAAAATTAAAATACATAAAAAACCTTTAAATATAAGCAAAATAACAGAATCATGGCTGGGTTTGGGGGAAGAGAGAAACTTGGATCTGTTGTTCCACCCATCCATGCACTCATTGTTTGCCTTCTATTTGTGCCCCAACCAGAGATCACACCTGCAACCTGGTGTATCGAGACGATGCTCCAACTAACTGAGCTACCTGGCCAGGGCTGAGTTGTTTTTTTTTTTTTAATCCTTACCAGAAGATATATTTATTGATTTTAGAGAGTGAGGAAGGGGTAGGGGGAGAGAGAGAAACATCAGTGTGACAGAGAAACATTGATCAGTCACCTCCTATACATGCCCCAACTAGGGATTGAACCCACAACCTAGGTATGTTCCCTGACCAGGAATTGAACTTGCACCCTTTCAGTGTACAGTATGATGCTCCAATCAGCTGAACCCCAGTGGCCAGGGCTATTTCAATTAACTTGAGTATACACCTAGGGGTGGAATTGCTGGACTCTATGGTAATTACTATGTTTAACTTTTTGAGGAACTGTCAAACTTTTTCACAATGACTGTACCATTTTACAATCCCATCAGCAATGTATCATGGTTCCAATTTCTCTAAATCCTCTCCAACACTTGTTATTTTGTTTTTGTTTTTTTTAATAGTAGTCATCCTGCCCTGGCTGGTGTGGCTCAGTGGATTGAGCACTGGCCTGTGAACTGAAAGGTCGCCAATTCAATTTCCAGTCAAGGCACATGCCTGGGCCAGTGTCTCTTGTACATTGATGTTTCTCTTCCTTTCTTTCTCCATCCCTTACCCTCTCTCTAAAAGTAAATAAATAAAATCTTTAAAAAAATCCTAATGGGGCCCTGGCTGATGTGGTTCAGCGGACTGAGTTCTGGCCTGAGAACAAAAGGGGCACCAGTTCGATTCCCAATCAGGGCACATGCCTGGGTTACAGGCCAGGTCACTAGTAGGCGGTGGTGGGAGGCAACCACACATTGATGTTTCTCTCCCTCTCTTCTTCTTTTTCCCTCTCTCTATAAATAAATAAATAAATAAATAAATAAATAAATAAATAAAATCTTTTTAAAAAGTAGTTTTTTAAAAATATATTTTATTGCTATTACAGTTGTCCCATTCCCCCCCTTTATTCCCCTCCACCCTGCATACCCCCTCCCACCCACATTCCCCCACCGTAGTTCATGTCCATGGGTCATACATATAAGTTCTTTGGCTTCTACATTTCCTATACTATTCTTACCCTCCCCCGTCTATTCTCTACCTACTATTTATGCTACTTACTCTGTGTACCTTTTCCCCCTCTCTCCCCCTCCCACTCCCCTGTTGCTAACCCTCCATGTGATCTCCATTTCTGTAGTTCTGTTCCTGTTCTATTGTTTGCTTATTTGTTTTTGTTTTTGTTTTTGTTTTTGTTTTAGGTGTGGTTGTTAATAACTGAGTTTGCTGTCATTTTACTGTTTATATTTTTATCTTCTTTTTCTTAGATAAGTTCCTTTAACATTATTAATGTATAATAAGGGCTTGGTGATGATGAACTCCTTTTTTAAAAATATAT